>BNCP01000013.1:2120000-2289677 GCA_019650235.1 Volvox reticuliferus | reverse complement strand
GAAAATCGTGGGCTTGCGTATGTTATAATGCGAGCTGTACGCATTCCAATCGCAGACGATAAGCTGCGCTTAAGTTGGGCTTGCCCACAAAATTGCTTATCATCCGTACGGAATAGAAAGGTTGAAACGTGAGGTCGTTACAATACTGCTGTTCCTATGAGTTCCGATCGGGAAATTCCGTTAAGTGCCATAGTGTTTCCAAAGTAATGGCTACCGTCCACTACTGCGAGCAAGCAAGAAAGTCTATTGCGGCAAAGAAAGCTAGGCACGACATGCACTCTAAGAGTCCATGGCGTCGTACAGGAGGTGGTTTCCGTACACATCGGCACATATGTTCATTGTCTTCAGCAGTGAGCTTCCCTTCACGCATACGGTTGACACGCTCAGCCCATTGCCGATGTTTGGCCCGCATAACTTCATTTAGTTCATACATGCGTACACCCTTTTCAATCCAGTCTATATGGGCAACTGCACCAAGTCCTGCACGGTAAGGGGCTTGAAAGATCCATCGATCGCCAATTGGGCGGCACTGATACAAGTTTCCAACGAAAATTACGTGCAAGTTGCCCATCCACAATTTGTTTCCCATAATTTCTTGCAGGCGTTGATTAATGTACATAAGAAAGCCGCATCCAACCATGGAAACTTCATCTATGAACACGATCCCTAAATATTGATACAGTGATGAAAGGCTGTTGTGTGCATCAGCTGTGAGCGCTTCATACTCAAGGTCGCGTGCCTTTCCCGTTTTTACAGGGATGTGCAAAGCAGAGTGTATTGTGCTGCCTCGTATGTTATATGCAGCTAAGAAGGATGGGAGCCTGCGCATGTGTATCGACTACAGGGGGTTGAATGCTACCACGGTCAAGAACCGTTACCCTTTGCCATGCGTCGATGACCTGCTCGATTAGCTAAAGGACTCGGCTTATTTCAGCTCCATTGACTTGCAACAGGGGTACAATCAGATTCGCATTGCTGTTTCTGACGTGCCAAAAACGCTTTTCGGACCCCCTTTGGTCACTTTGAGCACACGGTTCTATCGTTTGGGTTGACCAAGGCCCCTGCGACGTTTTAGTTGGTCATGGACCGCATGTTTAGACTGTATATCGACAGGTTCATCGTTTGCTACTTGGATGACATCCTGGTCTACTCGAAGACGCGCGAGGAGCACTTGGAACATCTTGTTTGCTAAGCGTGCCAAATGCTTCTGGGCACAGCCTCAGGTCGAGTACTTGGGCCATATCGTGTCGGCCGCTGGCGTGCGAATGGAACCACGGAAGGTAGCGGTGGTTCGTGATTGGCCTGTGCCTCAGAACCTCCAGGAGCTGTGTAAGTTCCTTGGTTTGACCAACTACTTCTGTAAGTTCATCAAGCAGTACTCTGTCCTTGTGGCCCAGCTCACGGATTTGACTCGCGAGGGTGCTTTTAATTCGCCTGATGCTTGGACACCCGAGTGTCAGCAGGCGTTTGAGGAGCTGAAACATGTCGTTGCAGATGACGTTACCCTTGCATTCCCCGACTACTCGTTGCCATTTCGTGTCGAAGTATTCACCGATGCTTCGTTGTATGGGAGTGGCGCAGTATTATTGCAGGAAGGGCGACCGATCACCTTCACGAGTAAGAAGTTTACGGGGGCTGAAACCCATTACACGACTGGGGAACAGGAGCTGTTAGCGGTCTTGCATGCGCTTAAGGAGTGGCGTTGTTACCTAGAGGGACGGCCATTCACGCTTAAGACTGACCACAAGCCCCTGACGTATTTGCAAAGCATCCTTACGTTGAACTGACGTCAAGCTAGGTGGATGGAGTACCTCGCTCGGTTTGACTGCACCTGGGAGCACATTGCCGGTCGGATTAATATCGCCGATGCTCTCAGCCGACACCCGTCGCTACATGCTGCAATTTTGGCGGCACCTGTCCTACGTCCACGAACTACGGACGTGCCTCTGTCCTCAGACCTTGCGGCTCGCTTGAAGGCTGTCTATGTTGGCGACTCCTGGTTTGCTTCGCCTAGCAACGTGGGCCACCTATGCAAGCAGAACGGTCTTTGGCTACGGACTGAAGGATCGACAACTCAGATTGTCGTGCCTAATGATGATACCCTTCGTCGTGATATCCTTGCCCGTTTCCATGAGGATCCATTGGCAGGACACCCAGGTAGCACACGGCTGGTCAAGTTGGTGCGACGCTCTTTCTGGTGGTCTCGTCTGGCAAGAGACGCTGAGATCTTCGTGCAGACATGCAGTTTGTGCCAGCGCAACAAGGCTTTGTCCAGTAGGGGCCACGGGTTGTTGCAACCTTTGCCTGTCCCTGACACGCCTTGGGAACGTGTTTCTATGGATTTTGTGGTCGTGCTGCCCAAAACTGAGGGGGGATACGACTCGGTGCTCGTCATGGCCGATTGTTTGACTAAGATGGTCCACCTTGCACCCACCACGTCGACCTGCACTGCTGAGCACTGCACACCTGTTTTTCGACAATGTGGTTCGGTTGCACGGCGTCCCTAGGAACGTGGTCTCGGACCGTGGGGGTCAGTTCACGTCTAAGTTTTGGGAAGTGCTCTGCAAGCTAGTCGGCATGCGGGTTAACCTGAGCACGGCATACCACCCACAGTCCGATGGCCAGACCGAACACACAAACCGCACGTTGGGTGATATGTTGCACAATTTTGCTGGTCGCACGCCTCTTGTTTGGGATACCTATCTGACTGCGGCAGAGTTTGCGATTAACAATGCTGTTAATCGATCAACAGGTCAAAGCCCCTTCTTCCTGACTTATGGGTTTCACCCTGCACTACCTGTGTGGCGGGAGCTGGAGGTGTATGTCCCTGAGGATAAGACCTTTGCTAAGTCATTTCTATCCCGAGTGGCAGACGCTAAGTCATGCTTGGATGCGGCACAGCAATGGGCGACGGATTACTAGTCTACTAGTCTACTACAACAAGTCCAAGCGGGACGTGGTCTTCTCGGAAGGGCAGATGGTTCTGCTGAGCACTAAGAACCTTCGTTCCTTTGCTGAGGGATCCCGTAAGCTTTTGCCCCGTTGGATTGGTCCATACCCCATTGTGCGCATGGTAGGGAACGTAGCTGTCGAGCTCACGTTGCCCCCTGACATGAACATCCATCCCACATTCCATGTTTCACTTGTTCACCCATGCACAGTGCATGAGTACTTGGTCAAGTGGACTGGGTATAGCACAACTCATGGGAGCCTGCACGTAACTTCTCCCCTGAGATGCAACCCATCCTCGAAGAGGCTAGATTGCGTGCAACGCAGTCTCAGTGACCGGTGTAGCCGATGCTGCATGTGGCAGCGAGGATGCTGCACACGGGAGGGGGGATAGTTGTTGTATCACGGTTCGCCCCGCGCCCATGCGCCGGACCATATGACCCGGTAAGGCGCCCGGCAACCGGTGATTAGGCGCATTGGCATACAGGCACCATGCTCTCGGTGAAGCGCTTGCAATGCGACAGGTTTTGGAATAACCAGCATTCCACCGCTGGACCTGTCGTACTGTCCAGGTGGATAGTACGACAGGGCAAGCATTCACGAAATGTAGGTTTCTCGCAAATCTATTTGCGTAATATTATAAGTAATAATATTCGGTTCGTTATTATGCAAATGGTTTGACTAATGTGACGCACATGTGTGAGAGTGCGGCTCGGATCGCGCGATGCCGCGCGGAAGCTTTAGTCATGCGACCAGAGCGAGTCCGCGCACGCGCACTGGAATAATTATCTGAGAGCACGCATTCTCATATACTGATTTATCATGGAATATCCACGCACTTCACGTGCACGAGCGGACTGCGACTGAGTGAGTGATATTCGCATCGACTCACATGGCGGTTGAACCACATAACGAACATTGCTTAGTATTGCATTTGCATGGCCTTAATGCTGTGAAGGCTAAAGGACGATAGAATATCGTCTGCGACATGATTACGAACATGTCACACATGCGGATCAACGATCTGGTGTGATATGTACTACGGACGACGTCGCGAGTATAAGTCGAGCGATGACGGCCTTGTTTATCATTCGAATGTTATATGCTATCGATCTCCCTCGTATGCCCTGGCATATTGATGTCCTGAGTCTGGATACGCTTTTACTTGGCCTGAGCGAAGCCTGAGCATTAAAGGAGCGGCTAAGTGATGATAGCGTGCTTCCGGTTCTGATAGCCTTCACTGGATATTCTGCACCCTGGATCGTACGTTGTAACCCCTGGCCTCTGAAGACTTCTGCTGTCCCTGATTCTCATTACGGTACGCTTGGCTTGCTGTGCTTGCGCCCTAGCACTTAACGCCGAAGCGTGCAGAAATATGATTGAAAGGCAGGAGGGGTACAACATGACACATGCTCCCTTCACATGCTTCCATGTATGTCCGCTTCATTGATGCTGTAGCAGTCATCTTAATAATGCTACTAGATTTGTGCGGAAGCGAAGCCTTCGAAGGTTTGGAAATGGTTCGTAAATATGTTAACGTCGCGAAGTTGTACATCTAGCGAGAAAGGGTGACAGCGGAGTCTTGAACTCCGAACAATTAGTATTACTATACTAAGTTGTCAGGCCGAAGCTCTTCACCAGGGTGATTTTAATATCGGCTCACCTAGCCGAGATGTACGGCAATTTGTTTTGCCAATCGCGAGCTTTTCTCGTAGTTAGTTTTCGGTTAGGCATCATGCTTATTGCATGATTGCCTACCGGTTTGTCTAGGCCTATTTCTTTAAGGTAAATGTAGTTGCCTACAGATGCTACACCTCGGTCTTTCCAATCAATTCTACTGCAAGCACCAACTTTCTACCTGCCTGGGTACCTGATGGTTCCTTCTGTTTGGTCCGGGTGCCTGATAGCGTGCTTCTTGCCTGGTTGCCTGGGTGCCTGATTGCTTGGGTGCCTGGCTGCTTGGGTGCCTGGTTGCCTGGGTGCCTGATTGCTTGGGTGCCTGGTTGCTTGGGAGCCTGATTGCTTGGGTGCCTGGTTGCTTGCGTGCCTGGTTGCCTGGGTGCCTGATTGCTTGGGTGCCTGGTTGCTTGGGTGCCTGGTTGCCTGGGTGCCTGATTGCTTGGGTGCCTGGTTGCTTGGGTGCCTGGGTACCTGGGTGCCTGGTTGCTTCGGTGCCTGCGTGGTTGCTTGGGTGCCTGGGTGCCTGGTTGCTTCGGTGCCTGGGCGGGCACCTGAGCGCCTGGTTGCGTGCTTCTTACCTGGCTGCCTGGATGCTTGGCTGCCTCGATACTTGGGCGCCTGGGTGCCTGGATACTTGGGCGCCTGGGTGCCTAGATACTTGGCCGCCTGGGTACCTGACTGCTTGGGCACTTGGATGCCTGATTGCTTCGGTGCGAGGGCAAGCACCTGGGTGCCTGTTTGCTTGGATGCGTGGTTGGGTCAGTGCATTTATAATACCCGATACCAATATATAATCGTCTGCCTTCAACTGCTTCTGCTTCAAAGCAGTGGCAACGCTTACCCGCTTCTGCTGGATCGATGATGCCGTCTTGCCTTGAAAATCCTCCAAGCGTCTATATATACTTTGATCAATCTATATATTTTGCTCTGCTTTCCCTATTTCTTTCATCACTTTGGTCATCATCCTAGTCGTGCCATCCTATAACGTCTTCCGTATGATTGCCGGTTCATATTCCTTGGGCCACACCAACTGTCTGCTCGTCATACATGCGGCTAAAGTGTGACTTTCTCTCAAGTACGGGCAGCTCGCACTCCGTTTGTGCTCTGCTGCTTTGAACTGCTACTGCATACAGATTTATCCGTATAGAACGCTCCTCTCTCCAGTCTTGAAGCACCTTATGTTCATGTTTCATATTGATCTATTGTGCCAACCTTCTGAATCGCATTCCGGCTTTCTTATCTCGCAGTTTATTTCAACAGCAAACACATGCACCTTTATCATATGGTGCTCCTTTCACTTGGATATCAAATTGCATGCAGGTATCTGCACTGCACTATCTGCTCGTCCTGCGGCAAAAATGTGACTTTTTCTCAAGTACGGTCTCGTCTGTAACCTGTCCAGAATGCATAGGCTTAGCCAACCTAAAGCACGCGTTAGCGTTATGCTAACGTAACGGCCATGCGATAACGCACTGTACGCAAAATATATGCAAGCCATTTGAGTTAAGGTGGATTGGGCTACTCTTTATAAAAAACTTGGTTTCTAGCTGACTATGCGATATAGGTGCAGATCAATAGATCTAGAAGGACTGGCTTCCTTAAATGACCAACTAAGCCTTGCCTTACACATGCCATAGGCAGGATTCACGTATTGTATGTGGGTTGGACAGTCATGGGCAGTCGTAGGACTGAAACTTGCATTAATATGCTTTTTAGGCATTTTACTTACAGAGAAACCATCTGTTTCTAAGCATTAATGCCAGCAGACTTATTCGGGTTACCCATACCATATATAGGAAATGATAAGTAAGGTGATTGACTTTGGTTCAGCTATGGGCCAGTGGCCAAGCCATGGGGACCCCTCCTCTTGGGCAGGTCCATTTGTACCAGGGCGGCCTCCCCGTGGGGTAGCCTTAAAAGCTGCCCGACCGGATGTTTTAGTAACCATTTTTGCCGTAGCTGCCTCACGGCCCACAAACAACCGCTATGTATTAGGGAAGTTCCTTTAAGGACCCGCGGCCCGGATTTCACGATTCCGAACCTGCCCAGGCCAGGGGTAAGGGGTATGCAACTTGACCGTTAATTACAGTTATTTTGGCAGTTTGGGTCAACGTCCACCTTACTACCCCAAAACTTTTCACGCTTGTAATTCTTACATAGGTCTACAAATACAATATTTATTTTACCTGTTGTTTAATTTATATATGGAGTCAACAGAGCAAAATCGAGTTTCGGGGTACAAATAAGCCGCGTTGTGTCTCATTGAAGCAAAAAATAAAACGTTACATGTAATATACCATACCGATCGATATGTGAATGCAGTAAGATGGATTAGCAACTTCTGGTCACTGGGCGTATTGTGGGTGGGTCGACATTTAACGTGATTGTGGTGTCGCTAAGCTAGAACCTGCCTGATTAGCTACGCAGGGACCTTCATTAATATCAAAGCTGTTCCTGGATATCAATAATTAGTTATCGCATCTTAGGATTAGGGTCGAACCATGTGCGGCAGCTGTAACTTACTTTTTGGCACCCCTCGCACTATCCTTTACTGTGAAATTGTCCATCAGCTGGCATTAGTACTTAATAGTGATTATCGTGCCCTATGGAAATGCTTCCGACACTCTGCCCTTCCGAGATTTCAAGTTGTAGGCTGACATGACCCCTGGTTCCCACAGTGCGTGGCAAGAGGGCCATTGTGAACTGCCGTACATCCTGCGTAGCTAGGGACCTTCTGTTACTCATGTCCTGCCCCAAAACGCGATGCCATGTGAAGGCGCTCATTATTAATAAGGGAACTTTCTGTCGCAGCTTTGACAGATCTCATATCATCAGAGTTTGGCACCATGCCCTACGCACATGATTACCCCCATGTTGGTATATATAAATATATATATATATGTGTGTGTGTGTGTGTGTTCGTACCATTTCTGATTAAATGGCTAGTGTATTTGTCGTGGCCACTTCATTAGATTGCCTCCTGCAGTTTATCGCATGTGTCTTTGATCCACCAGGCAGGCTGGACTTGTCTATCTAAGATTGAATCTCTTCTTGCTTTGTGATGACACTCTCATTGCCTTTGTGTTATCTCAACATAGCCTATGCCTCGTAAGCTAAGCTGGCGTATGCCTACATATATATCAGTGTCAGGTCATCCATTCAGCTAGATGGGCAAGTGGAAGCACGGACTCTGCATCCTACACGTATGGCTATTTTAGGGCGAGCCCAGCCCCCATGGTCGTGGGAGCACAAGAGGCGTGGTATAATTATCGCGGGAAGGAAGGAGTGGCCAACGCAAACTTTGGAGCGTGAGGGATGGCGGCGGTGGTCATAGGGAAGTCCTTTGGCAACAATGCCAATGACGTTGGTGCCTGCTTCAATAGTTGTGGGACAGCAGGCTGAGAGGAGGTCACGGCAGCGGAAGGAATGGGACCCGCTGCATGTGGCCCTGCAACAAGTGAAACCGGGATTCCAAGCTACCGATGAGCAGCTGCAGAACGGATAAGAGAATTGCGGTTGTATTTTGCCTTCGCAGCGGCAGGGTAACCCAAATGGATGTCAGTGTGCGGTGATAAGACTGATGTGTGCACGCAAGCACGCTGCTCCTGATAGCTGCGGAGATTTGATTGGCGCAGTTCTTCATGGACATGGCCCGGAGTGCCCAAACCGGTAAATGTAGGTGTTGCTGAATCGGCCTGAATGTGGGGCTAAGTCAGTGGGATGTACGACACTATGCGCCATGCAGCCGAATTAGTGGTGTCGGAAGCGACATTTTGGGGCATGATCGGGAGTAGTAGTGCCCCGAACATCTATGTCGAGTGGTGAAAGGGTTTCCATGCGGCCCACAGGTTTGGGGTGGGCAGTTCGACGAAATGGGACCAGCCAGGCAAACCCCTAAGGAGTGAAAGCAAGAATGGACCGTTAGGAGGTGTGACGGACAGATGAAATGCTGAGAACAAGAGCCTATAATGACATGGACACTGAAGGGCAACATGGACGATGAGAGTCGTCAATCAGCTATGAAAAGAAATGGAAGACTCCTTATGGGCCACAGCCAGAGCGTTATTGGAGAAGGAATTGGAGCGCACGTGCAACAAGTGTACTGAGAGAAGGATGGCGTCACTAAAACCCGAAACCCTTAGCGGCAGCTTGCAGGGAAGATTATGGCAATAATGACGCCCGTGGTGGCCCTAGCCCCGCTTCACACAAGCAGCTGTGCCATATCATGGTAACGAAATACTTACATGCCACCCCCATTGGTCTCCTTAACCACGCATGGCTTCTCACAGTGAAGGACTGGCCAGCAGGCCAGGCACTGAGGGATGAGTGCTGGTCAGATGCAGTGTGTGGGGCCAAGCCTGGTGGCACAGTAGTGAGGAAGATGGTGAATGGCAGCAAGGAGCAACCAGCAGATGGTGAACCAGTCCTGATCTGGCAGGCGGCAGTGACTGCACCCTGAATGGTACCTTCTGGGATAATGTGTGCTGTGAGGTTTGCAAGCAGCCACAACCAGAGGACACCATGCTGGTTTGTGATAACCAGAACTGTAACCTGGTTATCACAATATTTACTGCCTAAAATCGCCTTTAAAGGAGTTACCACCAGAGAATGAGCAGTGGTTTCGTCCGCTGTGTGAGGGGGGTCAGCAACATGGCTAAGTGATACTTATGCTACGATCCTACTAGCGCATGCAGTATCCCTACAGCCTGCACAACTTTCCACTCCAGAGCTGCCTGGTGGGTGTGGGTGGCGGATGTGTAGCCCTTCAAGTATCAGTACAGGCACCAGTTGCCGCAGCTGGCACATCAATGGTGCCTCATCGTATGGCTGGGCCGCAGCTACGGGGTGGTGGAATGGTATTGGATGCACCCGGCCTGAAGGTGACAATTCCTGCCCCAACTGGGCGCCCCAAGCAGAATGCTGGCTGGCCTGCCCAAGCAATTCCAAGACATGCCAGAGGATGAAACTACAAGGGTGAGCAAACGCTGAAAGGCACAGACATCTTCAGTTATGGATGCAAATGCAGGTGAAGCTGTGGGAAGCAAACGCAAGGAGGCAACAGCATCACAGCAGAATATTGTGGGGCGTCGAGGAAAGGGCAAGGAGTGTAATGCAGGGTTCTTCAAGGGGGTCGCAGTTTGTTCCGGGGTTCCCCGGAGCCCTAAAAATTCTTTTGCCGGGGGGGTCCGCAGAACTCAATCTCAAAAACCACGGAAAGCTGCGCTTCACACTGAAAAAGTTTCCCGGGGATCCCCGGAGCAGCCCAAACAGTTTTCCGGGCGTTTTCCTAAAAACTAAAAACTTTCCGGGCCCGTCTGGGGTGAAGAATGCTGGTGTAATGGAGTATAGATGCAGGCAGGACGGAGAGCAGAGCATTTAGTTGGCGTGTGAATGCAGGATACCTCCATATGCATTACGTATGGCGTGCACTTTTTCTTGATTACATTTACTCCATGCAGCTGGACTACTAAGCTGGGGATCCCTTGTTCAAATGTTAGTTGGTGATACAACTCACTACCGTACCTTGGAGGATGGATGCATGAATATGATGGTGTGTTTGCCCGCATGTGTGGCTGCTATATGTGGGAAGTTTTCATCCCCTGATGCCTGTACTTATTGGGTGCTTACCATCCATTGTATGGGTCTTGCGGGGAGCGGAGGAGAGCTATGCATGCATGATGAGTCAGCCGCCATCAGGGGCCGCCATCACACGTTATGGGATCTATGGTTCCTAGAAATATCATTTTTGTACATTAGGAGGATCCTACAATGTTTCATGTCCTATGTGTAAGGGATCTACAGGGATGGCGTTTTCTCGCTACAATGTAGCCTCAGATAAAGCGGGTGTTGGCGGTTGAGGACGGCTGGTGGACCCTTGATTTCAAAGTGTCCGTTTGTGCTGAGATGATAGAAGATGAATACCAGACCCCTTTCATGTGTTCATATTTGTGATATAGTTGGTAATGCGCATCTAGGCTGCTGTCTTTGCTCATGCGGAAGAGGTGAAAATCGAGGACAAATGAGCGAGGTCCTAACTGCTCGACTTGCAGTGGCGTGCAGCTTTCTCGGTAAAAAATATTAACAACCTAACATATCATTGTAATGTTTTACGGAAATTGAACGTGTCTGAGACAGGCAGAGCTACGAGTTAAGCTAGAATTTCGATGGCCTTAAGGTCGCATACGGTGACCGGCCAAAGTCAACATCCTCGCACTTCGATGAGACTTGAAAATAATCTAATAAAAATGTATTAGACTGCATTAATTCGGACAAAACTTTGAGGTCGTAAGCCGAAATTTTGACAGTTAGGCCCTCTAACGGTAATTAACGGTCGAGTTGCATACCCCTTACCCCTGGCCCAGGCTGCACCCGTCACGGCTGTATAGCACGGTATCCCGTCACGAAATACGTTACCATTTAGATTATGAACTATAAAAAATATTTTGTATTCCGCATTATTATTTATGTCGAGTGATATGAGGTCCTTGTCACGCAACTCGGCTATCAATTCATAAGTTCAGTTATGAAATAAAAGATCCTGTAAAAGAAACATTAATTAAACAACGTAGAAATAATCGGTGACATGATAAAATAGATCCGAGTCAGCCTGTACAAGTTCAGCCCCCGAAGCCATTACATTCTGAGCCAGTCCCTATTGGTGGAGCGGTTGAGGCACCCGATTAGGGCCACTGAATGAGACTGTGTATAATACTCTGGTGGTGGCGGCGGTGGCCTGGGGAAAGGTCAGGGACTATGGGGCCCTGACATGTTGTTGCCGGTGTCCTTCAGCAACTGGTGCCTTGGGCATAGACCAGGCACTGTTGGGACCTGGCCGGGCTGCGGCCATGGAAGTGGTGGCAGCAGAGGTTCAGGTGGTGTTGGTGGTGGCAGCCTCAGTGGTGATGGTGGTGGTGCCTTGGGGACAGAGCACCGTTGGGGCCTGACAGATGTATGTGCAATGGCCTTGTTGTTGGGTTTGCGTACCGTGACGCACCTCACAACTCTGGAATGTGTCTGTGTTTGGTGGCAGAATGTTGAGCTCAACACTCTGGTCAACACGGATACTGTTCTCTTTCTATGTAAGGTTTATAGTGTCAAAGTTTCAGGTCAATCAGAGATGGTCGATGTGTGGGGTATCAGGGTTAAACTGCATTTGGGTGGGGTATCAGTGTGGATAGAGTGTGGTTCTAAATGCCCTCTGCCAGTGTGGTCCGAACAGTTCGTCCCAACTGCACACAAAGCTTGCTAGGAAAGCAAATTGGAAAACTCCAGAGTCACACCCCAACACAACACAAGAAACGCTGCCATGTACCCCCTGAAGTGCCAGAGGGTGCCAAACTATCCAGAAGCCCACCATCCCATTCCCAGGCCGCTCACTCAGTGACACCCCATCATAGGTGGTGCTTATATTGCTTGTGCAGGTAACTCATGCGTAACAATATATTATTGCCATGCAAGGTGCATCAACAGTCACCACCATCACTGCCACAGCCGCTATCAGGGCCATGACCTGACACCACATGCCTGTCAGGTCCCGCTGCCTCCCGGACTAAGGCCTGACACTGCACACCTGTCAGGCCCCAACAGTGCCTGCCCGGTCCTCAAGGCACTGCTGCCACCACCATCAGCATGCATGGACGTGTTAGCAAGTGGATACGGAATTAATTTCTGGGAAAATCGTGCTTGAGTTTGTTTTTGATGACAGTTACTGGGCAAATGCTTCCCCCTTCCAGGGAAGGAGAGGCACATTGGGGGCACACCGTGGCTTGGCTCTTCGCAAGTTGCTGAAGGACACCGGCAATATTGCAAAGAAGGCAACCCCTGCTTTCCCCGGATGCCGCAAAACGACACAGTTAGCCTTTCCGATCAGGCTGAACTCTACAGGCTGACGTGGATCTACTTTAAAACGTCGCCGCTTATTAATACGTTGTTTAATTAATGATTCTTTTACATGATTTTTTACTTTCATAACTGAGCTTATGAGTAACGGAGTTGCACGGCAGGGACCTCAAACCACTCTACATAAATAATAATAAGGAAAATGGATATTTTCTATTTTGTTATATAAACGGTAACGTGTTTCATGATGGGATACCGTGCTGTACAGCCGTTACGGGTGCAGCCTGGGCAGGTCCGGAGTCGCGAAATAAGCCGGCGCACAGTGCCGCGGTCCCTTTATGGACCTTCCCTAATACATTGCGGGTGCCTGCGGGCCGTGAGGCAGCTACGTCAAAAATGCTTCCTAAAAAATTCGTTCGGGCAGCTTTTAAGGCTACCACGGGAGGCGGCCCTGGTACAAATGGACCTGCCCAAGGGGAGGGGTCCCCATGGCTTGGGCATGGCCCCATAGCTCCAGGGGCGTAGCACAGCATCACAATTTAAACTTGCACATTATTCGTGTATATCGGATGTGGATTTGTAACATTTAAATACACACGAGGCATGAAGATTGAACCAATCCAAGTTCCTATGGAAACAATTTGTCTATCTCAGGCAAGTATCCCGGGAAAGAAGGAGGGAGGGAGAAGAGAGGGAGAAGGGAGGGAGGGTTTTAGGATTAAACCCTAAACCCTATCCCTCCCTTTTCCTTCTCTTCTCCCTCCCTTTTCCTTCTCTTCTCCCTCCCTTTTCCTTCTCTTCTCCCTCCCTTTTCCTTCTCTTCTCCCTCCCTTTTCCTTCTCTTCTCCCTCCCTTTTCCTTCTCTTCTCCCTCCCTTTTCCTTCTCTTCTCCCTCCCTTTTCCTTCTCTTCTCCCTCCCTTTTCCTTCTCTTCTCCCTCCCTTTTCCTTCTCTTCTCCCTCCCTTTTCCTTCTCTTCTCCCTCCCTTTTCCTTCTCTTCTCCCTCCCTTTTCCTTCTCTTCTCCCTCCCTTTTCCTTCTCTTCTCCCTCCCTTTTCCTTCTCTTCTCCCTGTTCCTAAGCCGCTTACCTGAGATTTTGGCTAAGCTAATCGGTCATCGTGGAAACAGTTAGCTTAGCCAGGGCCGCTAAGTTTCACCTAAGTGGCTAAGTACGTCCTGGGAGCTTAGCGGCTGAGCTGACACTTAGCTGACTTAGCCTATTTCTGAGTCACTTAGTTACGCCGAAGATATTACTATTACGATACGTTCACAAGCTGTTCGCAATTCACTCGTATGCACCCTTATGCCGCCTTTCTCTTTCTCTACAATAATGCTCCTCAAAGTGCCCACCTTCTACCATATCTCTTTACCGCTCTTCTATCCACCCGCTGCGCTCTATATTTCAAAAAAGCACATGGTTGCTAGTATGCTGGCGGTTGCTCGATTGCAGATGAGGTACGGGAAACCAACATTCTTAGCTTCAGAACCTGAGATGAAAACATGACGCTTACATTCACGCTTATATGGCACCTGTGCCAACATAACGCGTCAGGACAGCACTCATGCACAAGGCCGTTTTGAATTCCAAATTCGCATGTGACTGATAGTTCGTCTTCAGTATTAATTCGGCCTTCGTCGTCAGGAACCAGTTTGCCGAAGATATGAGTCGCCAAAGCTAAGCAGCAGGCAAAGTTATTAAGATACTGTTAACCTTGCCGGGATTCCAAGTGTGTCCTTGAAGTAATCTTTAAGTCTTAATACAGGGACAATTTTGCGGAATTTTCGGAGGGACCCCAAGGTTTCCGTTCCCAACGGTCTGCACTACGATGACGAGCAGTACGGCGACGACAATTTGGACAATGTCCGCTCACCAACCAGTTCTGAGATTCCTACGTACCATGCGAAGTATTAAGATATGGATTCCAAAAGTAGCGTTTCGGAAATTGGCAGAGTATCCCTGCTACTAAAGGAGGTGAAATTAGGTGATGCTTCCGCACAAGAGGGGCTTCTTAAGCTCTATGAAGAGTTAAAGGAGTGCTACGACGGCCAAGAAAGTTCAGCACCCGCTTCGGAGTACGCGGTCAGAGGTTGCGTCGTGTAGCAACTGGGAGCGTGATGATAACGCGCTGCACTATATTTTTGTGAGAGACAGTCTACAATGTCCATCTTTGCAGGGCGATCAGGATGAAGAACTTAAACAGCTCTGCACACAGGCGAGTCTCCTTTTCGTGGCGCGTGTGCTTTTCGGCATTGAGGCACAGGAACACAGATTGTCACCCAACTTTGGCTTTCCAATCTCACGCATTGTTGCTGCCGCGGGAATTAAGTAAGTGGTTCAGACGGTGGAGTGGGCTACCTTGACGTACACTGACTCCGTGTAGTCTACTTGATTTTTTCCGCGAGGTTAACGTGGTAGTCAGCAAGCTTTCTGCATACTTTGAGGCACGAGGGAGTAGCTCGAGGCTATTCACGCAACTGGCGCAGCTGAAAGAAAATTCGGAGACGGTTGTCGTCATGGGTCTGCTTGCCAAGAAGTATAAGGTATGTTCCTCCTTTCTGGAGTATGTCACGCCCCCGTCCTGCAACGCTGTGGGGTCTCCGTCGCAGGATACTTTCAACATGTTTATGCATCAGCTAGATTTCTACAAGCAAGTAGTACTTAAGCTTGGATGGAGCGCTTTCCTTGTGCTCCGGGTCAAGCTGCTAAGTTCCTTCCCTGATATAGTCAGGTAATCACATAATAGGAGACGGTATGTCTCTGTGTTATCTTGGGTATGTGTTATTGATGCGGCGCTTCCACATTGTTATCGTACATTTTGGTCCATACACCGCGGGAGGCTTAACTGAGATGTTCCCCCCCCCCCCCACGCAGTTGCGTGGAACTCCTTCCGTGCGTCTTCGCAGTTCTCACAAGTCACGCCCCGCGACTTCCTGATTGTCTGAGACACCTCAGTCTGGAGGATGGCAAGCCAGCGCTGCTCAAGGCTGTGTCAGGCATGTTCATTCGAGGAGAGCGCTAGTAGCATACTTGGCCGGTTTTGGGGATATATTAGGCTCATTAGCAAATCTATTTTAAAACAACCTCAATCACGGAGCGAAGTAGCGTTAATGCACATTGCCGTGCCAAGTTAAGGGCAGCATCCTTGGTATCTGACGCGTTCTTTTACGTGAAGGTGCACGAGTGGGCAAAATGTAGGCTGACATTTTGTTCTTACTGTTGTTGCAGAGACATGCAAGGCGGAATACAACAGGGTGCAGGCTCGTATGCCTAGCGTCATAGCTTTGCTCACGCAGATTCTTACATCCGCGGTTCCTGAATGGCGGGCCGCAATATCAAATGCCGCATTGCGAGCACAGCAGGCGGATTTAACTGCAAGGGCCTCGCTGACGTTTGCAGGTGTTGTAGACCTCGTATCATGTGAGTTTCTGAGTGATAAATATCTGATATGAGCTTGAATGCTTCCAGACAGTGGAATTTTGCACATATTAAAGATGATGTCAGTATCCAGATCGCGTGTTCTGAGCTGAAAATTTAAATGATGCACCATGACTAAGTTAGTGGCCTTGTTTGTTGCGATGAAACTGCCTATTTGACTGAAGTCACAGGACGTCTGCATGCCGTGCAGATCCTGTGCTCGACGGTCTTGTTACGGATGCTGATCGTATGGAGCGTGCACTTTCTGCATTGGAGGCGGTATATGAACAGCACTACACTCAAAGCGGAACAGAGCTTGACGAGAGAGAATTTCTGTATACGGATTTCACCAAGTTTGCCTCGCCACGATTTTCGCCTGGGCACATGCATGCAGCTGTCACCAAGCTGAGGGCGGGGCCATCGCCTTTAAGACAAGGTGCTCTTTTGGGTCCAGGTGCACACACAACGGCACCATCGGTCACGTCACCATGCTTGATATCCGTCCAGACGACGATTCCGGCTGGACTACACTCACCTATACCTATGCTTAACCTAGGTGCTACTCTAGGCCATCCAAACACACCTGTATCGGAGATTCTTAATGCTTCTGCATGGTTGCGCAGTGTGACATCAAATCTGGCTATTGAGGTAGGTATGGATTACATATATGTATATAATATGAGGGGAGGGACCGTCACTACAGCTCTGCAGGACACCGTATTCCCAGAGGATGTAAGCTTGCCTGTCGCATTGATGTTTCATTTATCTTTCAGGGTTCGGCATTCACTGGGTTTATTTTTACTTCAGCCTGTATGGTTTTCCCATGCAGCCGTCTGCAGGCCTCATGCGTTACTTAGACGCTGTGGCCGTACCTTCTGCTGGAAGTAGCAGTGCTCGCATGATTGGGTCTTCGTCTCCTGCACAGCAGCTTGGCCAACGTGTACGGGACTTGGTAAGCTTAATCATGCCTGAAGAGAAGATTCCATCGCTTTTGGCCCCGTTCCCTTTGCTGCAACCATCTCTGGTGGAAGAGCGGCGGACTCAGGTTACAAAGTTGTATTACCTCAGTCTCGAGGTTATCCTGCAGACCGAGGAGAAAGCCAGTGGTATGGCAGGTGTCACCTCTCTTTTGTTGGCAGGAAAGTTTCACCGCGCCCTGGTTGCATGCTGTGTGGAGGTGGTGGCTGCATGCTATCGCATGGTTTCGTGCGCGTTCCCCAAGGTGAGTTTACCAAAGCATTCACTACCATCTTCGCTTCTTTCCATTTTTTATGTTCATTTTTGTGACCTCTTTCAGGTTTTGGATGCTTTGCGTATTAAGGCCTTTGACTTCGCCAAGATGATCGAAGGCTTCGTGAAGAGCATTGCAACGTTACCACGGTTCGTTCTCGCAAGATTAGTAGCTTATTCATCCCTAGCGAGGTACATATGGAAGTTCACAGGATGCAGGTTGGACAACATCCGTTCAGCTTGGCTTGTGTAACGAGCAACAAGTCAGGGCCCTCATTATTGTATTTTTACAACTCAGAATGGGCCTACCTGCCCTAACGCGCCTACGCTTCCACGAATGGGGGGAAGATAAGACACTAGGCATCGCTGTTTTGAAGATATATAATACGCATGTATCACCAGTTCTGTTGGCTAAGCTGTTGGTTCCCAACTCCTGTCAGGGAACCCAGCCTTGCTTGTGCTTCTCTTAACCTGATATTGGAGGCATAATCCCATAGCAGTTTAGTGATTTTCCCCTGAATTGGTAATTTATGGTAACTGATGCTAAAACGACCCCGATACCCAAAACATTTGTTTTTTAAATAGATGCCAAGGTCTCAGAAATAAAACCTTTAAGCGCACACTGAGATGCTAGTTCAGTCGGCTAACAGGAGTCCGTTTTAGTTACGGCATCTTCCGGTTTGTCTACAGATTGCCGACCGTTCCTAAATATTGCATTTTTAAAATTGTTTTCAAAGGAAAGCTTAAAACCAATATTTTTGCTAGTATTAGCAAATGACCTGGCGTCTGTTTGCAGGGAGCTGAAACGGCATTTCTTTCTAATTGAGGAGAAGATTCTTGAATCTTTGGCATGGGAGGCCGGCTCTCCTCTCTATGACCACATGTACAATGTCGCTGATCGAGACGAGATGGCTACCTCTGAGACGGTAGGATGCATTATACTGTGGGGCGGGTTCAATGTGCAATTTTCTTGGGGCATAGCAGGCCTACATTAATTGCCGACAAGCGATTGCATCAATGCAGAAGTGCCGCATGATGGTGTTGGCACCAATGATGCAACATTTCCACCCGGGCAGATCACGGATACTCAGATGCTTAAGGTGGAGATCGCGACTTTGGCTACCATGTCATCGGTGAATGCAAGTGTTCCCCCGCCATCCCCGAAAAGGGCTCAGACCTTCAAGGTGGTTGGCATATCTCCATCTAAGAAAGGTATGCGCAGGTTTACGTCATTATCTATCATTACATCTTGCTTGGGATGCTAGTGCGCATGAACGTGGTGAGTGATTCCAACGTGACTGCTTTTCGACAATTGCCTGCAGCACGTGGCATGGATGGAAGTTCGCAGCCACTGCAGCCGGGCAAGCTTCCTTCCTGCATTGGAACAAAGCCTTTGGCATCTCCTGATCCGAGTGGTAGTACAGAGGCACTGTACGACTTTTGCCGCAAGGTGTGAACACAGAGCCGGACTTGCCGGAGTCCCCAAACAACATTTACGGTCGTTTGTGCAGGTATTGAAGCTTGCTGCTTTCAGACTTGCAGTCATGTGCGACAATTTTGACTTCAGCCCCTTAAACCGAGCAGATGTCAACGCCAAGGTGAAGCCTGATGTGATTTCTGTTGCCATTAGGTAATATTGTATGCAGGGTCGATGTTTGATTATCTTTGCAGGTGTATGAAATCATTGAGTATGCACTGTACAATCAGACACACCTTTTCTACAATCGGCATCTTGACCAGGTCATCCTGTCAGCCCTCTATGGATACTGCAAAGTTCACAAATTATCTCAGGTGTCATTTCGAGAAATCATTGCACATTACCGTAAACAGCCACAGGCGCAGCCATCTATATTCCGGTCAGTCATCATTGAGCAGTCCAACCCAGCCCTGCAGGTAAGATCATGTTTGCATCAGGGAAAATAATAGTTTTTCAGAAGTTATATTGATGAAATGCGAAGTGGACCATAGTCAGGGGTTTGGGGTGTCTTTTGTTATGACATGCATCGAGGTTGCCCTAAGAGCTCTCCCGATGAACGTCTGTCAACCTTGCATATTTGTAAAACGCAAGGTAAATGAATTAGTTGGAAGGGGAAGAGGCCGACCAGTTTTAAGTTGCAGCTACCTGTATGTAAGCCATGATATTACAGTTTGTCAACTATGAAGGACTGAATAAGCAAATGTTTATGTTCGAATTATGCATAATTACATGAATCTGAGGATTAGCCTGTTCACATGAAATCTGCATATGTCTCATTGACAAATTAATGGACCATCAGGGCTATATGCCATGCATCTGCTGCACAGTATATGCAACGGATCATATAGAATCCCGTTGTTCACACGGCTCAAGTACTTGCAAGCGTGCTGGTTTACAAATTTGTTTCTGTTTTGCAATTCTGCAGGTGTTCAGGCGTGCTGACATTATTGCCTTTTATAACCAGGTCTTTGTTCCTGCTATGAAGTCATATTTGCTGAAAAGTGAATTTATGGATGGCTCTACTGGACCGAGTGTACCTATTATGAACGACATCAAGCCAGGCGATGGGAATAGCGATTGCAATGAGAGTGTTCCAGCTACCCAAGGGTGGATGTCCTCAAACCCCGTGTCGACGCTTACCCAGTCGTGGAATCCTCTGCGCACATCTCAGCAATTAGAGCTTAATGTTAGTAATAGTCGTTTACGGGGGGACGAAGGTCAGAGGTTACACGCTGTGATGGGAGGACTTGGTGCATATACACATGTAGGATCAGGTGCAGTTGCTTCTGAACAGATGCTTACGGAGCAGCAAGACAACAAGGGATATAAAGGTAGTTTGAATGTAGTATCATCATTGAAGAAAATGTCTAGTTGTACTGAGCTAGACGACATAGCAGATCTGCATTCAAAATCTGGTGCGACGTTGGCTCAACAAATCCCAGATGGATTGGCAGCATTACTTCAGGTAAGTGAATGAAGACACGAGTTCTGATGATGTGGGTCGATTATCTCATGTACAGCATCTCCCTACATCCAACTCCAGGCACTGGATTCGCAGCAAGGTGTTGTTCAAGACTGTTCATCCGATATGGTAATACATGAGGGGCAGTCTGGCAAGAAAGGTTGCTTAAGGCATACAATTGGTCTGATGCCATGCAGTTCGGGAAGTGTCCCTTGGGAACACATAGGGGAAGAACAGAAAAATTTGCACAGGCCTGAGTATGAGGATGAGGGCGGCATGGAAGGCCCCGAACGTGCGCACATCCAACTGATTGGTAGGCGTCTGAGGACTCCCAATCGGAAGTACGGAAATATTTAGTGAAATGTTTATTAATCGTAGTATCCTGCACGTTGGTATAATTTTCACTTTGGGATGTGATTTATGCAGACATCCTCATCAAGATGGCTGGCCCAGAGATAAATTGTGGTGGCATGGGTCACAGTTTTCATTTGCATATGTCGAATTTGATGCAAGTCAATTCTTGTAGACTAGACCTTGTTAATGTGATACGTAGCGACGACTATTCCAGACTAATTGTTTTGTGCGGCATGGGTCTGTTGTTTGGCATCTTGGGTGTATCGCAGCGTGCCTGATGGCTGTTATAGGCAGGGTTTTCTTCAGATGGACAAGAACGACCCTCCCGATTCAAATTTAAACCCACAACAATCTGCCAAAAATCTAAACGTAATCTTTCTATCTGGTTCTGGTCCTACTCAGGACCAACGCAAGGGATGTCTGTGGGCGCGTACCGTGCCATGTGCGATAAAACAATAGTGATATATGGAACTGAACCCAGCTGCCATGCCTGCCCCGAAAGATGTGAGTAGCATTGGAAGAGACGAATGGACAAGGACATGGCCAGCGAATGAATGCGTATCACTGAAAGTAGGCATAAGAGAAGGCTGATAATAAGATTGCCAACCAAGCGGACGAAAAAATGAAGATATCGACGCGAAAACGTAATTAGCAAATGACTTTTCGGCTGGTCAGAACTTTTGTTATAATTTTGTGCGCTAGTAAATAAAGAATACAAGAGGTATGGTGAACAGAGCACTCTGTATTAAATTATATATTAGCCGTACCTTGTCGCGGTGTACAGGTGTAAATTATATATTTGCTATACCTATAATCCTTCCAAGGCGATATACAAATGAGCACTTAATTGTATTTACCATTATTACCATCATGACTAATGCGAGCATAGGGGGTGTTTACACTAGGATTAAAGTAGACGGATTAGGCAAAATTAATCCGGCTAATCCTCCTTAATCCGCCGGTTAATCCCTTGCATGTTTTAAAGGACAAGGATTAAGTAGACAGATTAGGTACGGCAACAATCTTTGTTCATTTTAACATTGCAGACAAGATATCAATCGTTACATTAGTGTCCGATTGAGCGTGGGTTACTAAAGATGTCAAACTGGGCCCGTGCTGTGCGCCGTGGGAGTGCCGCTGCCTGGTGCATCGCGTCCGAATTATCCAACCTTCACGAAGTACAGTTTCTATTATAGCTTTAGGCTATTTTAAAACTTAATCCTGACCCTTATACAAACTGTTTTGCTTTGTAACCACCGGAAGTACCTTAATCCGGGAAAGCAAATTTGGTACTCGGTCGCGACCGAGTACCAAATTTTTTCCACCTAATTTCAACTAGCAATTCCACAACAAAACTGACATAACATAGTACCTTAATCTGATTTTAATCCCTGGAAAAGCTTCTCCACGAGCGTACAATCATCTCTGAAGCCGACTCCCTATTTTTCCTTAATCCGCCTAATCCACGCTAATCCTTGCTAATCCATGCGATTTTACATTCACCACGGATTAAGCCCTAATCCGTCTATTTTAATCCTAGTGTTAATACCCCCATAGTTGCTACCGCTTTACTTAGCTAGCCTAGTAATCAAAATGGTTTAAAACGTATTTTAGATCTTTGCTTTGAGTTTATTTACTTTAGTTTTCGTTCTTTTCGTTTTCGTGTCTTACATTCAGCCCCTACACGGAGTGCTAGCCATGTAAGGCCATCGGGAATTTACACCGTCTCGAGGAAAAGGCATTGATTCTGTTATGCAATTTCATAGATATTAAAGCATTTCTGAGCTCTTTAGCTAGGTTATTTCGGTCTTTTGTTTCATGTTTCATGTAGTTATTATGTATCCCGCAGGGCACTGGCCAGCCCTGCACGAAACAACTCTTAAAGGTTTGATTGTGCTCTTTATAATATTTTCTAGTGAACGGCCTATTAACAGGTCAACAAGAAAAATACTTACAACATTCAGTTGATCGTTACTCTGTATCTTACAGCAATGATTGTCCGCTATTATAGCTACCGATTTATTTATATATAGCCTGCAATTTTCATGGATACATACTGCTTTGGTTGCAAATTGTTGGATCTTCAGCAAATTGCTGGATCTTTACGTAAAAGGATTGCCAACATCGCCTTTGCCGTCCTGCTCGTGAAAGGTAAGCATTACTCGCTACGGTAAGTCACCAAAGAATTTCAAAATGTGATATTACAATGCAAGTTTAGGATGCTATCGCGTGGTGCAGCTGCTGCGCGGTGCCGCTGCCGGCGATGCAGTTGCTGCGCGGTGCAGCTGGCATGCAGTGTCGCCCTACCAATTGACCACTGAGTATCCCCCTAGGTATGTGGTGCCACTGCCATGCGGTGCTGCTGGCATGGAGTGCCACTGGCGCACTGTGTTGCTGTGTGCAGTGCTGCTGGCATGTGGTGCTATGTGTAATTTCGGGTTGCCGGATGCCTGACCAGCCAGGTCACATGGTCCGGTGCATGGGTGTGAGGTGAACTCAGCATAACTGGGGCATTCTATAGACACATAATATTCATCTTCTACATTTAGGATTGTTGCAAACATGCCACCAACGGTGCTAGCTTGGATAACCGTTTGCCTCAAGCACCCAATATGAAGCCAGAGGTGTACACGACCATCAGTATATAACCAGCATTACCCATCCAAGCGGTATGCCTACACATCTTCACGCCAAGTTTAGCACCATCGGAAACAGACTCACGTGGTTGATCTTTATTTCCAGAGCTAAAAGATGCTTTGATTATGCCGCCTCTTTGATTGATCATAAATGCAACTTTAGGCCGTAAAACCAACCTCTTGTTGTCTCTACGCGCTGCAATTCCTGCAAAAACTTTGTGCATGGGCTTCACGCAATGTTACTCTTGCAGCCAGAACCAATTAAGGCAATTGTTGCGCCAACCCAAAAAATAACCCTCCAGTTTATGTCAAGAGATAGCACAAGTTGTGCTACCATCAATGAGACAGATTCCAACAACTCCGGCAGAACCTATGAATCCAACTGCTTTTTAGACATTAACTATATATGATGCTAGTGGAACGTTTTCAGTAGCTGCTCAGCAAAGATTCGTTTTCGTTCTTCTAATTCTGTTAGTTGCAAAAAGTTTTTCGGTTTTTGTTAATTTGATATTACCGTCGGTAACTGTTGCAAATTTAAGTATAGATAGGGCTTCAGAAATATGAATTACATCAAATGTTTTAATCTGTAAAGCTTTAACGAGATCTGCTAGATCTCCTGAGCCGTTACAAGGCGGTGCAGCAAGGTCGTCCCTGTTATAACCGCAAGTTGATTCGGAGAATATAGATCAGATTTTGAGTTATATATGTTCGCGTATTTTCTTGGCTTTATCTTCAAAAATTTGTGTTACCGGCTTCTGACATTTTACTATAAATTTGGTCAATTAATTCTTGAAATTCCGGAGTATGAGTATGCCTGGTCTGCTTAAATTAATCTTTAATTCAGAGGACTACCCGCCCTGGATTGAAGCTAAATCAAAACCCGATCAGCCATCATGACTGCTTCTTCAATACTGTGCGTAACTATTATTCCGATTTTAGGATTTGTTTTATAGCAACCCAAAGATCAAGAAAACCATTTTTTAAAGTATCTGAAGTATATCGAGAGCAGAAAATGGTTCATCCATGAGCATTACCTTTGGTTCTTACTACTATTTATTTACCAGAAGACCTACATAGACTTGCGCAGACTTCTCTTCGTGATGTGATGTGATGTTACAAACTCGTAAGGCCCGTACGAGCCAGGAGGCTCAAAGGATCGCAAGAAACAAGCATGAAAGAAAAAGAAATGTGATAGTAAAAAAGATAGCGAAAAGAAAACTGGTGTAAGAAAAACGTTCTGCAGCAGGACAAGGTCAAGACCCTGCCAACATGCGACACGCGTCTTTGACTGATATTATGAATAATCCCGCAGCAAGGCGTAATTGATCCTGCATTGACATAACCTGAAGCATCGTCCAGTCTTATCCCACTCCTAGGCTAGCAAAATCGGCACAGATTTCATCATAGGCAGAATTCCGATCATCACATGGTACTCATCTTCCACAGAATCAGCATTATTGCAAACACGGCACCAGCGTTGCTCTCTTGGCCGACCATTAGGGCGGTTTACTTCTAAAGCCCAAGCACCATGACGAAAATGAAGAAGGGATGTGTAGACAGGCATTGGGATATAGCTAGCAACATGCTGCAGCATACCCATCCAATTAGTGTGCCTGCACATTTTCATCATGGCAGGTTTACCACCATCAGATATAAACTCACCAATCTTCTTTGAAGCGTTCCTCCAAGGTAAACATGACAACTGAGCCAACACAAATCTCTCCAGAAGCCAAGAAATTTACACGATCTTCGAGATATAAGTCAACGGGAACATCTGGCCAATATCCCAAGCATCTCAACATTTTTAGGACAAAAGAACCCCAAGTAGAACTAGAGCAGTCAGGCAAGAGTGCAGTACACATTTCTTCATAGAACACATTATTAAAGATACCATTTCTACCCCGCACTAGCGTGTTCCAAAAACGAAACACAAGAGTAGCCCATAAATGTGTAGATGATCCTGACTGAATTCTCTGAAAAGAAGTCTATTATCGGGGACCCTGCCAACATATGCAAGTGTTCTAAGGAAAATTCGTTGGATCCCCACCCTACGATCCTCCATAGCACGTTCAAAATAACCGGTGATGCCTTGGGCATCACGGGGATCATCAAGTAATTGTGAAAGGAAGTACGGACTCCACACTTGAGCACCATAAGAGAGGATTGCACGTATTTGAGTGTCAAAGCATCTCCGGGCTATCCGGGGAATAAAGAGGCCCCTTCTGTTTAATTTATCGATAAGGGCATACATGGTGCATTGCCCTGCCTCAAAAAGCTCATTACTGCAGGATTCAAAAGGTGATTTTGGACAGTAATGAAGGCCTAAGTACCTGGCCCGAGTGACCCACTTCATCTCTTGAAACTCGTACTGATTGCCATCCAAACATCTCAGTCCTACCCTCAGGACTTGGGAGGCCAACAGGCAAAAGGTCAGGGTGAAATTAAACTACCTCACATTTACGGGTATGAACAGTCATACCAAAGGCAGTACACCACTCACTACGATACCGTGAGCTGGACGGTTCAGGTGAATGGCGTCGTGCTCGAACGTTCCTCTCTGGAGTAGGGCTACGCTGAGCAGGACGGCGCGATGGCGTGAGAGAACGCGGAGTTCTTCGACGCCTAGGAGGAGAATGCGAACGTTCTTGGTGACGCCCGCGCTTTCCTCGCTTGTGTGGGTCCTGCAGATCACGCACTGGCAAGCACGGAACAACAGGAAACACAGTAACTCTAGTCCAACTTCCTAATTGCGACTAGAATTCCAGCAAACTTTCTCACAAAATTTGCTACGCAAGCAAGTAGACTTATTCGCTAATCCTGAGCGTTGCGCAGTAGTTGAAGTGCGACAGCTTGGTCAGAGCGGATCTGACCCAAGCGAACTCGTTGCTTGCAACCAGCGACTCCAAAATTGCTACAATAAATCTTACTTGAATAAGACGCATAGTACTGATTTTCGTACATACTACGTGCGAATGCGTCACTCGAAGGATCTCGCCGCAATTGTGCTCACTTGTCCGTTCGCGAAGGTGTGGTCGCTCTCAACAGTGGATGTTGACGAGCAACTACTATCCAAGAGCGGGTCTTGTAGATAGTCCCTTGAAGTTCTCCTTGCTTGGGTTCACGCGCGCCGACGTCCTGACGGTCGTGCAGTACGACGACTTCCGAAGGGCTTAGCTTGGCACAATAGTGACGAAATGTTTACAGTAATAACTATAAGTTCATAGGCGGGTCTGTTACGCTCACGAAGAATAGCTCCGAGAGCCAATTGACACTTGGTCAAAGCTCTCGACGCGTTAAATCCGCCGCCGACGACTCACAAGGCCCTAGCGTCAAACTGGATCCAACGCTACAAACTGGTGGCTCTGGAACCAACCTAACTACTAACGTTCGGTTATTCCTCTGAACCAAATTAACAAATAAAAATTATTCATCTAATAACTGGAAATAACGTTGTTAACTCGTCTATCCATTAGACGGTTACAACTTGGTCCGAACATTGCTCGCGACGACATTGGGTCGTCGCTCTGCTTCGTCCACATTTCTAAGCTAGCTACGAAGTATGACAGGTACCAAGTATGTCGTGACAGCTGTCACGACATAGTACTGATTTTCGTACATACTACGTGCGAATGCGTCACTCCCCCCCCCAGCGCTGAGTGCTTTAAGCGATTTGCGCTGGTATGCTTCAAGGTTTAGGGGTCCTTATATCAACTCCCACATCTCTTCCACCGGCCTCAATAAAGCCTCCTTGAGTGCTACAGTGGCAAACAACATGATCCATACCTTCTGGCCTGCCGGACTCAATGCCAGCCTTCCTTCTAATTGCCTCTTTCTCAACCAATTTATTCTAGCCTCATCCCCTTCGGTGATGTACCTCATTGGGGCACAGACAGCCATCAAAAGACCTATTTGTTGCATGGTGCTGGGCATCAGCAAATCCAGCAACTCACTCGGTGCTCCAAACACTACAGCCTCAGTGCACGGCCCTCCATCCTGCAATAGTACCTTGGGGCCGACTGCTGCAGGTTTAGGCTCTCCTAAAATCTGCCTTACACTACAGCCCTCGTCGTGCAGTGCTTGCCGGATTTCGTTCTCCCACCGGAATGGCAACAGGATACGGCGTGCTTTTTCCACCAGTACTACCTTGCACAGCTTCTTCACCTCGCCTAAGGAGGGTTGACATTCCTCCAACCTGGGTTGCTTTAGTGCTGTGCGTAGGGCTTGCACCTTGCTTTGGTGATGCCAGCCCGGCATGCCCTCACCCAGGGTTTGCTCCAGCTCTTCTACATTCTCCAGCTTCCAGCTTAGGATTGCAGGTTCTCCAGCTGCTGTACTCTGGGCCGCTTTCTTTACCGTGGGCACGGATGCCAGACGGTTTCGCAGCTCAGTTACACCCATAAGCTCCACTTCTCCATCTTCATACGTGATTGCAAATCTGTGTCCTCTGCCTTGCCGTCCCACGTATGAAGCCACACCCAGCTGCTTCATGCTACGTTTACCACGTCCTCGCTGCTCGCGCATTACCGTGGCTCCTTCCAGCTCCTTTAGGTGCTCGGGTGTTTGCTTGCTGCTTGCTCCATCTGCACGTGGCTCCATCTGCTGTGCCGTGACCCCTTTTGCTGAGCATCGGGGACAGACCCACGAGCCCTCAGGGATTTCGGTTAGTGGCGGCTTCAGGCAGTATGTATGCCATCCACTGCCACAGCCGTCACAAAGCAGCATCCACTCTTCCGCGTCCGGGAACTTGCATATTTCGCATGGTAGGCTTGGCGAGGGTCTCGCCAGCCGTGGGTCCACCGTGTGATCATCAATTGGAAGGTGACAGGGCGCGCAATGACTGACATGCACGGTGATTTGGCTGCCACAACGACCTTCTAGGACTAATACGCCAGTGTTCCGCACCTCTGTTACCCGTAGTATTTCCGGGCGTGCCTCCGAATCCAGCGCTGTGCGTCCTGTTGTATTTTTGTAGTACACGTAGTCGCCAAGCTCAAATCGGCGCATGCGTGGCAACATGGCCCCACCCCTCATCCGTGCGTACCTCAGTGAATCACGGTGTTGCGCAATGAGCAAATTGCTGCCTGCTATGGCCATGTGTCTTCTCAGGGCGGCTGTCCTTTGCATGACTGACCTTGCCGCTGCCTCTGGGTCTTCCAGGTCCACTTCCGTGTTGAAGCGCTCTTTTACTGCTGGTGGTATTGTTGGCTCAGCTGCGTGCATGATGTGATAAGGCGACATGCCGGAGGATGACTGCGCGGAGCAGTTATATCCCAGCATGATGTAAGCCAGGTGTTGATCCCACTCTGCGTTGCCACCTCCAGCCTGCACAATCCGCCTTAGCGCCTTCTTGCAAGTCTGCACCGCCCGCTCTGATAGACCATTGGCTTGCGGGTGGTTTGCAGATGTTTGCCGGTGATCTATAAGGGCGTCCACCAGCATCTGCGCAAACTCGCCTTTCCATTCACTGCCTTGGTCTGAGCATACCTCCGCGCATGCACCATAGCGACCCAGAATGTGTTGCTGGAAGGCAAAGGATGTCTGCTCCGCATGCTTGTCTGTCAGTGGTATGAGGACGACGTATTTAGAGAAGTGCTCCACACACACCATGACGTATGTATATCCTCGTACCGTCCGGCTGAATGGTCCGCACAAGTCTACCCCCCAGCGGTAGAATAGTCCGCTCACTGGTAATGGGTTTAGGGCTGGCATCTGAGCTGTAAAGGTAGCGTTTATTCTGTCACATGATGAGCAATGCCTCACCACCGTTGCTACATCTTCTGACATTCCCCGCCACCAATATCCGGAGAGCAAAAGTCCCAGAGTGCGCCGAGCACCAAAATGGCCTGTCTGCTCATGTATTTTCTTGACCACATTGATCCGGTCTGTGGGCTTGGGTACCACCCGGTTCCTGCCGTCGGGTCCTACATGATATAGGATTCCACCTTGCATGTTGTACAGTTTGGCACGGCGTGCACACCGCTTCTGCTCCAAGGTATCTGCTCCCGGGGGCAGTGCACCATGTGTAAGCAGATGCAGGGTGTTTTCATCACTCCAGATGTCCTTGCCGTTTTCTGTCTCCTCGGTACTGTCCTCTGAGGATGCCATTGCCAGTGCAACATCTTCCAGGCTGGTTTGTGCATGTGATGCCAGAGCAGTGGCTAGCCCTCTCGCCTGCTGGGTGGCATTTGCTTGGGCGCTGCGGGAATGCTCAACGCACTTGACCTGACCTGCCAGCACTTGTAGGATTGCCATGATGCTAGCAAGGTAGGTAACATCCGTGACACGCCTGAATATCTGGCATTGTTGCTCAGGAGCCATGCCATTAACCAGCGCACTATCTGACTCCAGTCCTAGGATGCGCTCGCACTCTCCTGGCGTTAGTGCCTCGTACTGAGCGGTCACACTATTGTACACTGGTGTAATGGTGCTGGGTTCATTTGCAACTCCCACATGCCCCAGTGAGCCTGGGTACAATGCCCTTGCTGGCTTGCCCTCGTGATCACATGGGTAGTAAGGGCTGCGCATTTGCCGTGCCGGGATGGGTGCTGCATGTTCTTCTGCTAGCACATCTTGCAGCTGCCTACCCGCCGGACGGGTTGCGGCTTTCACGACTGCTCCCAGCTGCTCCGGTGATGCCAGGTTGCTCCACAATTGGTACAGTTGATGGGTATATGATCCAAACAGGGCGGTGTCGGCTGTTGTTGTGCCTCCGTACTTGGCGCTTAGCTCTGCTTCTATGCCCTCCTCCTCTGGTGAGTCATTTCCTGGTGGTCGTGCGGATCGACCCAGCAGGCAAGCCATGCGCGGCTTGGGAATGAGTTTCTCCAGCTCACTTAGGCAGCGTGTGACCGCAGGCATGGCAACTGTGGACTCTGGGTCCCACATCACCGCTGTAAGCCACACGGTCCCCTCCACGGCCCCTGCTCGCTTGAGTTCTGTGGCCGTTACTTGGTTGACGTCTTGAGGTAGTAGGAGAAACGCATCCTCCCATGCTTCCAGTGGGAGAAGTGTGGGATAGGCAGCACTGAGTGCTCGCAGCCGTTCCTTGGCCACTCGCCTCATAACTGGGTCCGTATCTGAGTAGAGGTACCTGTTCACCCTTATGCCATTGCGCAGGCATGCTTCTAGCGCTGTGCAGAGTCCTCCCAGCGGTTCATACAAGGTTATGCCCTGCTGCAACGCTAGCTGAAAGAATGGAACACCCACCTCCCATAGGGTTAGATTGAAGTCGTCTGAGATTGGAATTGTCTTGGCCCGCCTTGCTGCTGAATACCAGTCCATGGCATATGAGAGTAGTTGCCTCCTCTGGGTTACCTTTTTCTCATCCTCCACATCCGGTGGGGGCTTGAGAGCCTCAAAACGCCACCCATTCCAGCCCGCTACTGCCTCCTCAGGAGAAGGACAGAAGTCATCACTGAAGGGCGCCACTGGTGTGGCAGAGTGCATGGTTGCGCATGCTACTTGGTTGTCTACCCATGATGCTCGCATGGAGAGATATGCTTGGCCGGGGACTGACCCCTGGTCACCAGGCTTTTGTAGCTCTTCATCCAGTCGTGCTCCGGTGCCGTCTTCTGTTGTTGCTCGTGGGTGCCTTGATAGGGTGTCCGCGTTTTGGTGCCGTAGACCGGGTCTGTGCTCAATGACGAAGTTGTACTCTTGCAGGGCCATAGCAAACCGCGCATACTGGCCAGTTAGCCCCTCCGTGCTCATGAGGTAAGTGAGCGGTTGATGATCAGTCACAAGTTTGAAGGGCGGACCTCCAATCAAGTGGTGGCGAAACATCTTGACCGCCCAGACTGCTGCCAGCATTTCACCCTTGTAGCTGCTGTAGTTTGCCTCGTGCTTGTTTAGAGAGCGGCTGATGCAGGCACACATATACTCATTTCCGTCATCATCTACTTGCCCCAGCACGGCCCCAATGCCTTTGTTTGAGAAGTCCGTGTGAACAACTAAGGGGCGATTGTAGTCGATGCGACGCAGAACACTGCCCTCCTTGGTGAAGGCCTCCTTAATCGCATCAAAAGCTTGTTGTTGTGGGGGTCCCCATACCCACGGCTCACCCTTTTTCAGGAGCTTGTTTAGGTCCACCGCCAACTGGCTCATGTTGGGCACATAGCAACGGTAGTAGTTGATAAAACCTAGCTGTGTCCTGAGCTCTGAGACGTTGCGCGGAGGCTGTAACGCCATGATAGCTGCAACCTTGGCCTGATGAGGGCTAATGCCAGCTGCACTGAGGTTGTGCCCCAGGTACTCAATTACGTCAGCACCAAAGATGGACTTGTCCGGGTGGGCCCTGAGGCCACACGCGGCCAGTGCATCTAGCACCCGCTCTACGTCCTTCACATGCTGCTCCGGCGAGTCTGACCAGATCAGCACATCATCGATGAAGGCTATGCTGCAGTCCTCCAGCCCAGCTTTGGTTAACTCGTAGTCCATCACCCGCTGGAACTTGGCACTGGCATTTTTGAGACCATATGGCATGCGAATGTACATCATAAGCTTATTTCCGACCCAGTACGCCGTTTTTGGTTGGTCCTCTGGACGAATAGGGATTTGTAGGAACCCTTGTCTCAAATCCAGTTTGGAAAAGACCTTGGCCTTGCCCACCCGCTGAAATATTTCCTCAGGGCGGTGTAAGCCATATCTGTCGGCGAGAGTATGCTGGTTCACTGGACGGAAGTCTTGAGCCATGCGGAAGTCTGTCCAGAGACCAGTGTCCGGGTCTTTCTTGGCTGCTAACACTGGGTTAACAGCACAGACCGTCGGGCCCATGTACTCTTTGACGATGCCTGGTTTGACTAGCTCTCCCGTTTTCTGTATGATGACCTCTTTCTCCTTGGGACTGTACCGCCGCGGAGGCTGTACAATCGGTTTGTCTGTATCCAGATCCAATGAAAAAGGGCCCTGATCTCCGTGGTAGCCTGGTAGTTCCTCCATGCTGTATGCGAACGCGGTGTGCTTGCGCTGGCGTACGGCATTTTTGAGAGCTTCGTTGGTTGCTGTAGAGAGTTGGGAACCATTGCCCCAGATCCACCCCCCATCAGCGTCCTTTTTGTATCGCTCATATGCTGTTGCGACCATGTTACCGTCCAGGGTGAATGTGGCGACACTGGTCAATGCTGAGGGTAGTCCCGGTGTGTTATGCTGCCCGTCTGAGTCGGAAGCGTGTGACCAGTTGCCCGGATCCCAGCCCTTATTTACCAGTATGCCTCCCGTGGTCATGGCGTGAGTGGTCATGTGCAAGAGTGGCTGGCCACCTATGGATGCCTTCATAGCCCCTGCACCCACCGATATGGATAGGAGTAGTACTGCCAGAAGTGTCGTTGCCACCGGTACCCTCCATGTCCATTTAGGCAGATGAACCCGTGCACGAGGGGGCGGGATTGGCATGGGCTTTTTCCGCTTTCCAGTCCGCCGCGGAGGCGTTGCTGGCTCGAGCTTTAGCTCCGCTGGGGGTGCTGCTGCGGTGATCAGGGCATCAACTGCCCCTAGGCCACTGCTTACGGCGCGTTTGGCTAGGTTGCCGGCCAGGGTGACAGCTGAAAAGGTGTGTTTTGTGGCTGTGCATCCCCCCCCCAGCTTTGTGATTGGCGCTGAGCCTTGCACAGAGCTGGAAGTTACACAGGCGGTCCTGCGGAAGGCCGCCGCCGTGGCGTGTGCCGGTCGTTTGATTGATGACATGGGAACAGTGACGACATACCCCGGGCTTTCTAGCAGGTTCGGCAAGAAGTGCAGCTGTGCTGTGGGGTACTGCGTGATGGAGTCAGCTACTGCGTGCATTTGCTCGTTGCCCACTAGGAAGTCAAACAGTGGTGTGTCATCGACCACCAAGGTCTGAGTGAGGTTGAGTACCGTGGCGTGCTGTGTGCCTGGCAGAAGGATGAGCTGAATTCCTGTTGGGTCCACTTCCTCCTGTGTGCTGACCTCTGGGTTTGACGACGTGCTGAGCGTCGTTTTGGAGGCCACTAGGGGTAGCCGTAGCTGCCGTGCCGCCTTGCGAGTGATGATGTTCACGTCCGCACAGTGGTCACGCAGGAACTTGAGCCTCCCCGTTTCCAGGCCGTGAATGCCCACGGCACCAGGTGGGTAGTAGAACATGAGTTGCTGCAGTTTGAAGTATGCTGCGGCTGTTGGATTCCGTTGCAGCAAGTGCTCTCGTTCCTGCTGTGGAATTTGCTGGATTCCCCGTTTGCCCGCCTGGTACTCACCAGTTACACAATAGGGTAAACCCGTTGGCGTAGACATGCTAACCGGTTGCGTGGGCTGCTCCAGTTGCTCCGGTTGCTGCTTGGCTTCGGCCGCCATGGCTTTGCGCGGAGGGGCTTCGGAAGTTTCCCCCGCTGCCGATGTGTGCCCGGCCTTTGTGCTGTCCTCCGTTTGCTGGTGTAATTTGGCGATTTTCTCCAGCATTGCCCAGCTGGTGGTTAGCTGCACGGTTACCTCCTGCGCCGCTTGATTTGCTGTGTGTGTTGCTGCCCGTGGCCTGGTGATGAGCTTGGGCAATGGGTACACGTCCATCTTGATCGGGGCCGGCTGGAATGATACGGGTACCTGCTGATGGGTCTGAGTAGCACAGCTGGTTCCCGCCTGGTACTCTTCAGCTGACAACAGCACGGAGCTGAGGTTAGCATTGCGGCGATTTGGCAGGTACACATCTTCCTCCTCATCTTCCTGCTGGGCAGCCGCTGCTGCAGCTGCTGCACGCTGCTGCCTTGGCTGCTGCTGCAGACGAATTTCCTCCAGATTGCGATCGAAGGTACACTGCAGAGCCTTAGTCGGTGCTTTAAAGTTGGCTGTTGCCTTGTCTGGGTGTTTGATGAAGCACTGCTCTTCAGTGTGGCCGAAACGACCACAGTACTCGCATGACGGTGTATCACGTTCCTTCTGTCCCGCACCAGTCATGGGGGCACGTTGGGGACGCTGCTGCGGCACGGGTTTCTCCTTCTCAGACGCCATTGCTGCCCGTAAGCGCTTTGCTTGTGCTTCGAACTCCGCTATGAGGGCCTCAACATTTGAGTTTTGGCTACCTTTTGACGTGCTTGCTGCTGACTTTCTGCCATGGAGCACCCGGCAATCTTTGCTGTCGTGAGAGGAGTTAGTCCCATGGTGGCTGCAATAGTACCTCGCAGTGCCAGCGGATGGCACACGAGTTTCAGCCTGGTTTCGTTTGACTTGTGAAGTTGTGGTTTCTCTGGCCGATTTGGGAGCCACCTTCTTTTCCATATCGTGCTGCTGGTTCATCCATATACGCTCAGCATCTGCCGCTATCTTGGAAAGGAGGCCATACCATTCGTGTGTGCTTACGTCACAGTATTTAGCCTCGATCCGCTCCCGCACATAAGCATTTAGGCCGTCTACGTACTTCCTAGCAATGGCCCGCTCACCGTATTCCTCCTTGGCGTAGGGGATGAGTAGCTCAAGCTCCTGGAGGTAGCTTGTTGGCGACATGTCATCTTGTCGGAGCCGGGAGTACTGGATGAGTTTTGCATTGCGCCTCTGGGGCTCAAAATGCTTATCCAGCCTCTCCAGGTAGTACTCCAGCATGGACTCCCCATCCAGCTGCGCATCCGGCTTGCCAGACTTGTCTCGGAGCCATCTGGTGGCATTGTCCTTGGCATCTCTCATGAAAGCCTTGTGCCACGTGTAGAAGGGTGTCTCTGGTGTAGGGAACCCATTCAACATATCAATGGCGTCCTCCACTGGTACCTGCCCTCGTTGGTATCGAAAGCGCCCACGGAGGTGGCTCATAGCCCTGTTAGCAGCTGCCATGAATGCTGGGAGGTGTTCATGGGTAAACTTGGGCATTTGCGCTGTGGACTCCATTTTATATGGGTCGTAGTCGTACTCAAAGTCTAGCTCTAGATATAAAGCTGACCTGATGCGTGGGGATGCGGGATCCGTGCACGCAGCTCCGGTTCTCTTTGGCTCCGGCACTTCCGACTCTGCTGGTTGCCCTTCCTCACCAGATTCTTGCTCACCTACAGTTGGCTGAGTGCGTGGGGATGCGGAATCCTCACACGCAGCTGTGACCTCACTGGGCTCTGAAGCTTGAGACTCAACTGACTTGTCCTCTGAGCTTTCTTCGGCTGATACTTGCTCACTAGACTCTGGAGCTTCCTCCTCGTATTCCTGCTCGACTTCGTCTGTTTCCGACTGATCTCCTTCAGTGCTGGATGAAACTTCGACTATTGGTTGGACGAGGGGGACTTTGGCTTTCCTTGGTACGGGTGTTACAATCGGGATTGACACACCGTCGTCAAACTCCGGATTCCGCTGCCACTCAACCTCCTCCCGCTCTGTACGTAAGCTCCTTGAGGAACCGCTGGTGCTAGGCCTGGCGGCTCTATCAGGGTTACGACGGGGTTTTGCTCTGTCCGCCAGCGCTGCTCCACACTAGAAGCTTGGGTCTTTGCGGCGGAGCTCTACACGCTGTTGATATAAAGACCAGCGGTAGTCGCGTAGGAAGGTCTCTCCTGCTGGATCCCTGGCGTCTGGTTCTCCACGTCCCAGCGTTTTCTCCAGGCGGCGCAGGCGTGCAATGGAGTCCGGCACCCTTTCCAATGGCACCTCCTCTCCGCTCTCTGACACCTCAGCAAGGCTGACTTGCCGGGGCGGCGGGAATACGTTCACCGGTACTATATGGTAGGCCTGGTACTTGTACCTGCCCCCCCAGTTGAGATCCGGATCGAAGTGCTGGGTTGATCCAAACGTTGGCCTGGAAAGCCTGATGTCTGTCGGGTCAAGTTGAGACGGTTCGTAGGGGTAATACTTACCGCTGTACCTCTGCCAGACGTGCCCTGGACGATCAGGGTCCTGGTACACGTAAACCCTTGGCTCTGACGCCTTGGCGTCGAACCGTGCCGGAGTGACCAGCTGATATCTGAGATCCACCTGCGTGCCGGCGTCTCTCGCTTCAACGAAGCGCAGAGGTATACGCACGCAGGAATACCTAGCTGTGACCGGCACTGAAGGGCTCAGGAGGTGGTGGAGCTCACTTTCCCCAGCAACACCCAGTGAATTGTCCTCCACCGGAGCTTTAACTTCGTCTGCCACAGGGATCTCCTGTAGTTGCAGACTGGGTGATGTACCACGTTCAGCCGCGGAGGCTGTACGTGGTAGCTCACGTGGCAGGTGCGGATCCTGCTCCCGTGAGTCTTGGGGTTGACCGCCGCTTGGTTCCTGGGACAGCCCTAGGTCGTCGTCAACTGCTACACAGCTGGCAAGAGTCTCGTCTAAGAGCTCTTCACTAGGCACAAGTCCCGCTAGGCGCTGAGCCTCACGAGACAGGTGTTCTTCCCAGGAGGTCTCTTGACGACGCAGGCTGCGTCCGTGGGTGGCTGCTAGCACGTGAAGGAACCTGCAATCTGCAGTCGCGTGGTTTGCCGACGCTCCGTGCAGATGACAGCCTGGCTGGCAGCGATAGTGCTCTACAGGATAAGCCCCTTCCCCTAGAGCAACTAGGCCTTGGTCTGTACGTAGCTGCTTGATGAGCCAACACTCTGTTGTCAAGTGGTTGGCTTGGCACCCGTGCAGCACACAGCCCCGAATACACTCACTACGATACCGTGAGCTGGACGGTTCAGGTGAATGGCGTCGTGCTCGAACGTTCCTCTCTGGAGTAGGGCTACGCTGAGCAGGACGGCGCGATGGCGTGAGAGAACGCGGAGTTCTTCGACGCCTAGGAGGAGAATGCGAACGTTCTTGGTGACACCCGCGCTTTCCTCGCTTGTGTGGGTCCTGCAGATCACGCACTGGCAAGCACGGAACAACAGGAAACACAGTAACTCTAGTCCAACTTCCTAATTGCGACTAGAATTCCAGCAAACTTTCTCACAAAATTTGCTACGCAAGCAAGTAGACTTATTCGCTAATCCTGAGCGTTGCGCAGTAGTTGAAGTGCGACAGCTTGGTCAGAGCGGATCTGACCCAAGCGAACTCGTTGCTTGCAACCAGCGACTCCAAAATTGCTACAATAAATCTTACTTGAATAAGACGACCTTATGCACTACTGCTCCACGCGGCGTGCGGCGTCAATTGGCTGAAGGATCTCGCCGCAATTGTGCTCACTTGTCCGTTCGCGAAGGTGTGGTCGCTCTCAACAGTGGATGTTGACGAGCAACTACTATCCAAGAGCGGGTCTTGTAGATAGTCCCTTGAAGTTCTCCTTGCTTGGGTTCACGCGCGCCGACGTCCTGACGATCGTGCAGTGCGACGACTTCCGAAGGGCTTAGCTTGGCACAATAGTGACGAAATGTTTACAGTAATAACTATAAGTTCATAGGCGGGTCTGTTACGCTCACGAAGAATAGCTCCGAGAGCCAATTGACACTTGGTCAAAGCTCTCGACGCGTTAAATCCGCCGCCGACGACTCACAAGGCCCTAGCGTCAAACTGGATCCAACGCTACAAACTGGTGGCTCTGGAACCAACCTAACTACTAACGTTCGGTTATTCCTCTGAACCAAATTAACAAATAAAAATTATTCATCTAATAACTGGAAATAACGTTGTTAACTCGTCTATCCATTAGACGGTTACAACTTGGTCCGAACATTGCTCGCGACGACATTGGGTCGTCGCTCTGCTTCGTCCACATTTCTAAGCTAGCTACGAAGTATGACAGGTACCAAGTATGTCGTGACATCGGGATGCTGCTGCTGGCTTGGGGGTGGCTGCGAAGCCAGATAGAGTTTCACCTGGCAGTTCACAGCAGGCATATATGCGTCCCGCTCTGTGGTTGATCATTATTCGGGCTGCAGGCTTGTATCCGCCGCCATTTTAAGGCCGCTTTCTCTTCGCATGCATACGTCTCCACGCACGCACACGTACACCTACCCCGCCCATGTTTCCTTCATCATGCTGAAGGACCACACCTGCTGGCTGCCGTATGACCATACGGATCTCCCTTCGTTCTTCTCCACCCTCACGCATTCTATCCATGCATGGAGAGTAGTCCGATCGATCGATCGATCGATCAATCGATCGATCGATCGATCAATCGATCGATCACGTACGTATATATGCGCCCTCTTACCCCTAACGAACTAACGAACTAACGAACTGCACGGCCCTCCTGCTGCCTATCTAGCTATCCCACCAGCCACCTACATATATCCTTGGCCAGGGCGGCAGGGGTCATCGTTGTGCATGTGCAAGCACGGAACAAATGACCATCTTACATATATATATGTATATATATATAGGGTGGCTATTACGTATGTGCGTGCGTGTGTGCTTGTGTGTTGTGTTGTATGTATCCTTGCATTTGAGCTTCCTGGGTGGCCACGGGGGGCTGGCGGTCTCCCATTCTTGGAGGGACGGCCTTCATTCAACAGCCCGGCTCGGTCATGGTAGGTGCCCCGCCGCACGGCTGTATGTACAAGTGTAGGTGCATGTTTGTATGCGTGCTCTGTTTGTGATGTGCACGCGCCTCCCTCGCCTCAAAACTGCGGCAGTCTCGCCGTCACGGGGAATCGAACCCCAGCCTCCCGCGTGCATGCCTCGGAGCGCCCGAGCTCTCTCTCACTCTGACAGGCGGGGATACTGACCACTATACGATGACGACTCCGCAACACATGTCCGGAGCGCTGCTGCGCTTGCCCACATACACTGACTCGTCCCTAGCTAGCCAAGCCCAGCACAATACATAAGAAGTGAATCGGGATGCTGCTGCTGGCTTGGGGGTGGCTGCGAAGCCAGATAGAGTTTCACCTGGCAGTTCACAGCAGGCATATATGCGTCCCGCTCTGTGGTTGATCATTATTCGGGCTGCAGGCTTGTATCCGCCGCCATTTTAAGGCCGCTTTCTCTTCGCATGCATACGTCTCCACGCACGCACACGTACACCTACCCCGCCCATGTTTCCTTCATCATGCTGAAGGACCACACCTGCTGGCTGCCGTATGACCATACGGATCTCCCTTCGTTCTTCTCCACCCTCACGCATTCTATCCATGCATGGAGAGTAGTCCGATCGATCGATCGATCGATCAATCGATCGATCACGTACGTATATATGCGCCCTCTTACCCCTAACGAACTAACGAACTAACGAACTGCACGGCCCTCCTGCTGCCTATCTAGCTATCCCACCAGCCACCTACATATATCCTTGGCCAGGGCGGCAGGGGTCATCGTTGTGCATGTGCAAGCACGGAACAAATGACCATCTTACATATATATATATATATATATATATATATATATATATATATATATATAGGGTGGCTATTACGTATGTGCGTGCGTGTGTGCTTGTGTGTTGTGTTGTATGTATCCTTGCATTTGAGCTTCCTGGGTGGCCACGGGGGGCTGGCGGTCTCCCATTCTTGGAGGGACGGCCTTCATTCAACAGCCCGGCTCGGTCATGGTAGGTGCCCCGCCGCACGGCTGTATGTACAAGTGTAGGTGCATGTTTGTATGCGTGCTCTGTTTGTGATGTGCACGCGCCTCCCTCGCCTCAAAACTGCGGCAGTCTCGCCGTCACGGGGAATCGAACCCCGGCCTCCCGCGTGCATGCCTCGGAGCGCCCGAGCTCTCTCTCACTCTGACAGGCGGGGATACTGACCACTATACGATGACGACTCGGCAACACATGTCCGGAGCGCTGCTGCGCTTGCCCACATACACTGACTCGTCCCTAGCTAGCCAAGCCCAGCACAATACATAAGAAGTGAATCGGGATGCTGCTGCTGGCTTGGGGGTGGCTGCGAAGCCAGATAGAGTTTCACCTGGCAGTTCACAGCAGGCATATATGCGTCCCGCTCTGTGGTTGATCATTATTCGGGCTGCAGGCTTGTATCCGCCGCCATTTTAAGGCCGCTTTCTCTTCGCATGCATACGTCTCCACGCACGCACACGTACACCTACCCCGCCCATGTTTCCTTCATCATGCTGAAGGACCACACCTGCTGGCTGCCGTATGACCATACGGATCTCCCTTCGTTCTTCTCCACCCTCACGCATTCTATCCATGCATGGAGAGTAGTCCGATCGATCGATCGATCGATCAATCGATCGATCACGTACGTATATATGCGCCCTCTTACCCCTAACGAACTAACGAACTAACGAACTGCACGGCCCTCCTGCTGCCTATCTAGCTATCCCACCAGCCACCTACATATATCCTTGGCCAGGGCGGCAGGGGTCATCGTTGTGCATGTGCAAGCACGGAACAAATGACCATCTTACATATATATATATATATATATATAGGGTGGCTATTACGTATGTGCGTGCGTGTGTGCTTGTGTGTTGTGTTGTATGTATCCTTGCATTTGAGCTTCCTGGGTGGCCACGGGGGGCTGGCGGTCTCCCATTCTTGGAGGGACGGCCTTCATTCAACAGCCCGGCTCGGTCATGGTAGGTGCCCCGCCGCACGGCTGTATGTACAAGTGTAGGTGCATGTTTGTATGCGTGCTCTGTTTGTGATGTGCACGCGCCTCCCTCGCCTCAAAACTGCGGCAGTCTCGCCGTCACGGGGAATCGAACCCCGGCCTCCCGCGTGCATGCCTCGGAGCGCCCGAGCTCTCTCTCACTCTGACAGGCGGGGATACTGACCACTATACGATGACGACTCGGCAACACATGTCCGGAGCGCTGCTGCGCTTGCCCACATACACTGACTCGTCCCTAGCTAGCCAAGCCCAGCACAATACATAAGAAGTGAATCGGGATGCTGCTGCTGGCTTGGGGGTGGCTGCGAAGCCAGATAGAGTTTCACCTGGCAGTTCACAGCAGGCATATATGCGTCCCGCTCTGTGGTTGATCATTATTCGGGCTGCAGGCTTGTATCCGCCGCCATTTTAAGGCCGCTTTCTCTTCGCATGCATACGTCTCCACGCACGCACACGTACACCTACCCCGCCCATGTTTCCTTCATCATGCTGAAGGACCACACCTGCTGGCTGCCGTATGACCATACGGATCTCCCTTCGTTCTTCTCCACCCTCACGCATTCTATCCATGCATGGAGAGTAGTCCGATCGATCGATCGATCGATCAATCGATCGATCGATCGATCAATCGATCGATCACGTACGTATATATGCGCCCTCTTACCCCTAACGAACTAACGAACTAACGAACTAGACGCGGGCCGTCCGCCCGCGAGGGGGGCCGTAGTTCCCAGTGTCGTCGTACAGCGAGGTGGCCGTTTGACGCTGGCATTTAACGCCATCCAGTGGCGGCAACTCCATGCACGCACCTGTGCTTGGGGCAATCGGAGTGACTTACTGCTGGAGGGCCGTGACGAAAGTGGTCCGGCCCTCCGTGCTGGTGGTGACGGTGCCGGTGATGGCGAAGGAGTCGTAGGCGGCGTACGCGACCCGGTCGTTGTCGTCCGCGAAGCTCGCGTCGGCGAAGAAGTCCGCGTAGTTGGGCAGCTGTTGGAGGACGCTGGTGCTGTCCGTGCAGACTGGATACTTGCTATTGCCGACGCTGAGGACGAGCGGTATGACGGGCCGGGAGCCGACCGTCGTGACGGAGCTGGGATTCGGGGAGAGGCTGGCGGCGGCGTGTGCTCCATCCGACGGTAGGACAACGGCGGCCCGGTCACGTTGCTCCCACGCAACCATCATGTCGTCCGTGTCGGCGCGGCTGTCGGTGGCCGCAGTGGTCCGCTGGGTAGCTGCTCGGAAGGTCTGCACGCGCTTGGGAGGGCGCTTGCCCGGGGCAGCTGCTGCCGCGACTAGCGCTCCGTTGAGGAAGATGCTGTTGTTGTACTGAGTATTGGACGGCGCGGTGATTTTGGCGGCGTAGATGTATAGCGGCGTGTTGTCGTCAGCCGCCGCTTGTAGCTGGGCAACGAAGTCGTCGGGCGCGGATTGCTTGACCGCCAGCTCCACGCAGCCAAGGTCGGGGGCGTCGGGGTTGCCGCACGCGACCCAGGCGTTGAACTTGCGGAAGGGTCCGCCGCGGAACAGCTTACCGTGCGGGACGACCAGGAGGGCGCTGCCGTCGGCCGGGTACTTGTCCTCGGCGTCCGCTTTGTCGGTTGCCGCGTTGTATGTCGGATAACGCAGCTTGGCGGTGTACAGCATCGGGAGGACGGAGGTGCTGGCCACGGAAATTTGAGTCGTCGGGGTGACCTTGTATTGGGCCAGCGTCGGTCCGGCGAAGCGGGAGGTGACGAAGGCGGGCAGGGCAGCTGGCTCCACGTTCGTAAACGTGACGGCCCGTGCAAAGGCGTGGTTGGTCTCCATGTCGGCTAGGGCGCGGTTATCGAGCTGCAGGATGACGACGCCCTGTCCGACTGTGTTCACGCCTGCGACGAAGCTGCCGTTTCGGTTGGGTGCGCCGGCAAAGAGCCGGTCTTCATCTTTAGTCACCGGGCCGGCGGTGAAGGTGACGTGGCAGGTGACGGTTCGCGACCTACGGATCGGGTCGTTAGTCGCATGTCAGTCCTCATCCTTAAAGATGGCCTGTAGCTATCGCTCACGTGGACGCGGAGGCAGCGTCGGTGGGGCTGCCGAAGGTGGACGTGCTGCTTGTAGACGGTGCCGGGGTGAGTCGTCGGCGTTTTGGGTCGGGCGATTCCATTCGGGGCGGGAAGGGACGACGGAAAGCGGCGCAGTATATGGGTATATATATATCTATCTCAATTCGGTCAATCTGTACTCCGATTACAGGAACAGTAAGAACAGGTGGACAAGAGATGTTAAGGTAGAGTACAAGTTATGGGAAGCTCCGTGTGTTTAACGCTGTGCAACGCTGGACAATGCGGTATAACGCCTGTACAAGATTGGCAATCTTGTACATTCAAATCCGCCTCATCAACCCACGGGTCACCGCGGTCTACTTGCTGCGTGCGGCAACCTCGACGGCCCCGTTCTCGGGGCGTCGAGTTGGCGGTCAAACAATCCGCGTCCGACAACTTCGTCACCCAGCTGCAAGTCACACGATTGTCGGGCATTGGCATTAGAAGGCATCCGTCGTCCAGCGACAACCCGCCCGATCCACACCTCCCACCGCACCATCTCACGCGCTCCCCTTCTCCGCGCCTCCTGCCTTCGCTACTGCCGCGGTCACCACTTCGCCACTCTGCCACTCCCATCACGACTGCCGCCGTCGTTGCCGCTCCCTTTTCCTTCGCCATCGTTGCCTTCGTTGCAGAACCCCCACCGCCGTCGCCGTGTCACGTGGTGGGCTAGACGCCTGATACCCGCGGACGGCTCGCGTGTAGATTAGACCCTCAAGTGTGAAATCCCGGTTTGTTGCGTCAGGTGGTGATGGATGCGATAGTCCGGTGCCGGGCGTGCTTTTACGGACATTGGCAGCGGGATGTCGGTGGCGCGCACACGGCGAATGAAGGGGCTGGTGTTGGCACCGAGTGTGGCGAATGAAGGGGCTGGTGTTGGCAACGCAGGTCGCACAGACGTTGAAAGACGTAGGGACGGCGGTTTCGTCAATTCGGTGTGGCAGAGAGCGGGTACAGGAGGCGGGAACGTGTGTCGTAACGGTGCAGCAGCATTTTGGAGGATTCAAAGCGAACACTGAATACGGGTGTTTGTCCGTGTGCTTGCACCACCCATACTTCACTCCGGCACCCAGACGTACAGACGGACTGTCCGGGCTGTCCGTGCGCCATCGCGTCCTAAGGCGCCATCGACTGCGGACGAGCGCAATCTACAACGCCCTCTTCAATTCACAGCGTACTTTAGGCTCCGCGACCCCGTAGTTTCGACCTGGATGGCCTGGCCGCCGAAGTGGAACACGGACAGGCACCCGTGTCATTTCGGTGCTCGCCTTGAGTCCTCCAACATGCTGCAGAGTCGCTACAACACACTTGACTACGGCCGTCTCCTGTGCTCATTCTCTGCCCCACCTGTGCGATCTGCGTTGCTTGCATGCGGCAGATGTATTGTGATGCCGACGTCCGGCACATATGTATACTTACACCTACGGCCGAAGCGCTACCTGGTGAGGTAAGATCCACTCTCCGGAGCACGTAGGAGACCCATACCACGGATCTACACCTCCCTCCCTACCATCCTACGCGCGCTCCTTCTCCGCGCGCTCCGTCCTTCGCCTTCGTAGGTCAAATGCAACGCCTCCTGCCCTCGCTACTGCCGCCGTCGTCGTACAGCTATCCGCCGAGTCCGTCAGACCTCCAGTCCCGGACCTTTCACCCCGCCATCCTACTGCCGCCGTCGCTGCCACCGCGAGGAGTGCCAGGCTTGTGTTGAAATGCGCGTCATGGACTCACGGGTCACCGTCATTGGCATTAGAACACGTCGGCCGCATGCAGGCAACACAGGTCGCAAAGAGGTTGGGAGACGTAGGGACGGCGGCGTGGCAGAGAGCGGGCACAGGAGGCGGAAAGGTGTGTTGTAGCGGTCCAGCAGCATGTTGGGGACTCGAGGCAAGCACTGAAATGATACAGGTGCCTGTCCGTGTGCTTCCATCACCCGTACTTCACTCTACAGCGTACCTTAGGTTGCACGACCCCGTAGTTTCAACCCGAATGGCCCGGGTGCCGGGGTGAAGTACGGGTGACGAAAGCACACGGACAAACACCCGTGTCATTTCGGTGCTTGCCTCGACTCCCCAACACGCTGCTGGACCGCTACAACACACTCGACCACGGCCGTCTCCTGTGCTCAACCTCTGCCCCACAGACTACGTCGTCCCTGCGTCTCTCAACGTCTGCGCGACTCGTGTTGCCCGCATGCGGCAGATGTACTGCAATGCCGACGTCCGGTACATATCAGCATCGCAGCATCCCGCGCACCCCCCTTCTTCACACGTTCCCCCCCATCCGTCGTAGGTCAGACGCAACGTCGGTGACGGGGCTGTCTTCATCGACGAAATCGGCATGCAGAGCCATGAGCACCTCGGCGTCACCAGCGACTCCGGGACGACCAACGTACGATCAACGTACCGCGTCCGCCACATCTTGGGCCTACCTACCCGAGCACTCGGAATCGGCGACCTGCCACAGCTTTCTCATCCACACCCGCATCCTCATCTTCATTCGCCGCTCTGTTTTTCGCCACCGTCGCCTCCGTCGCAGACTCCCCACCATCGTCGTCGTGTTACGTGGTGGTGGCTGCGGTAGTCCAACGTTCCTCCAGGTGCCGGGCGTGCTCGTATTCGGGTGCATAGCGGTCGCGGGTTGCGGTCGCGCGGCGGTCGAGGAGGCGCAGTTCGGCCGCTAGGTCGGGGTCGAGCTTCGTTGCTGCCAGAAACTGCTGGACAACTCGTCTCCGCTCGTCGGGTGTTGTAGAGAGCGGGCGCAGGAGGCGGATGTGGTTGAGTGTCTTGTACCGTGTCAGCAGCACATACACGGTTGCGCGCTTCAGGCCGCCAGGTGGGACGGAGAGGTCCGCAACCCAGCATTCCTCCTTGAAGCTGCGACCCTGTACGAAGTAGTCGGTCACGGCGTAGTAGTCACCCAGCGGCACATTGACGCGGCGCACGTTCTTGGTGGCGGTGCCGGTGTTGACAGCAGGTACGGTGACATTGGCCGCTGGTGAGGGGCGTGGTACGACAGTGAAGGCACCACCCTTGGATGCGAAGTCCGCCAAGTCCGCTAGCACCGTGTTGGGTGCGTGCCCTTTAATTGGACGGACCATGACGGCTGCGGGTAGGTAGTGAAGGCGCCAGTACGGACCGTGGCCGTCGTCGGGCGGTTCGCGGCTGTCGGTGAGCAAGCCGCACGCCTCGACTTCATTGTTGTGGCAGGCGCCAGCGTCGGCGGCGACGGTGTCGAGTAGCGTGTAGCGTGCTCCTTCGTAGTACCAAGTGTCGGCGGTTGTGTGGTCGAAGGCGGCGTCTTTGACTCGCATTGCGACAGCCTTCTCGACGTGCGAGAGTAGCGGCTGCTGGGCTGTGCCGTGTTGGCGGACCGGGACGTGGTCCGCGTTCCAGCTGACCAACCGTGCACCCTTGCGACGCGCCTGGAGCATGAGGAGTCGTGTGTTGAGGACGTGCCTGGGCTCGTTGCGTTGCAACACCACGCGGGGCTCGAGGTCCGTGAGGTCCGATAGGTCGGTGATGACGCGCTGGTTGAGCGCGTCTATCAGTGCCGCCATGCGCGCTTCAGTGGGTTCGCCGCCGCCGAACATGGTCGCGAACTGCGTGAGCTGCTGACCGGACGGGCTGTTGTCTTGTCGTTGTTGTTTTTGCAGCATGAACACGACGTCGCCGAGCTGCCGGTACAGCTGGAAGCCATCGTGCAGGCGGGCGTGCGTCTGTGGTACGGGTCGACGAGGGCGACGCATGGTCGCGGCAGTGTCGCGGTCGCTGTTGTGCTCGTCACTGCAACCTTCGTCTTCGTCAGCCGAGGCTGGCCGGCGCCGGGTGTTCGGTGCCGACGGAGTGAAGTTGGGGTTCCGCTCGACGTCGGCCGCGAAGCGGTATGGTGGCGAGCCGCCCGGTTGAGGATGCTGTAGCAGGTCGCCGATTCCGGCAGCGGCGCGGCCGGACAGGACACGGGTGCTCGAGTGGGTGGGCCCAAGATGTGACGGAGGCGGTACGCTGGCCGTACAGGAGTGGCTGATGGCGCCGAGGTGCTCATGGCTCTGCATGCCGATTTCGTCGATGAAGACAGCCCCATCACCGACGTTGCGTTTGACCTACGAAGGGTGGGGGTGAGCGTGTGGAGAAGGGGGGTGCGTAGGATGTTGGGGCGGGAGGTGTGGATTCGTGGGATGGTTGTCGTACGTGCTCCGGCAAGTGGATCGTACCTGAAGGCTGGCGTAGGCACCACGCTTAGGAAGGTTGGCGCCACGCGAGCCGCTTTGGCTCGCAGAGATGCCGAACATCGAGTGGGTCGACAGGCTGCGGTGCACTGGGGTGTTGAAGGCGATCGCGGCGGCCCAGGAGTACGCGCATGTGGCGGCCCAGTCGGGGCTGTCATGCTGGTACGTGTACCACAGCAGCGCGTGCACGAACCTTGTCTTGCCCGTGCCCGGGGGACCCATGATGAGCATCTGCGGCGGGACGCCTGGATCGGGTTCGTTGCGGCGGTCGAAGTAGCGTGCCACGAGCATGAACGGTACAGCCTGATCCGGCGCCAGGGTGAAGAGCTCGATGGTGTCGTCAACGGTAGGCGGCTGAGCCAGACGCAGGTATGTCGGCATCTCCGCTGTGACGAGTGCGCGGTCAGACTGTTGGCCGTCGTTCATGAGTACCGCCACTAGCGGGTAGCCGGGGCGGCGATCCAGACACAGGCGGGGGGTGCGGACGGCGGTAGCCGACGTGGCGATGGCGCCTTCGGTCAGGACCACGTAGCGCTTCAACCGCTTGGAAGCCTCACTCAGCAGCGGGATGTCGGTGGCGCGCACACGGCGGATGAAGGGGCTGGTGTTGGCGCCGAGTGCGTCGGGTAGAGGAAGCGCACGGCAACGCCGGGCTGCACCGTATGCGTACAGCCCCTCCACCGTGGTGCGGTCGTACAGGTCCGTCAGGGCGACGTCAGACAGGTTGAGCCCCGTCGTCGGGTCGCCTTGGCCTGGCACGAAGTCATACCGCTCGACCTGATTGTCGTGCGGTGGCTGTGTGTCAGGGTCGGGTTCGAGGCGGCCTCGCGCGGCGTCCGGGTCGTCATCATCCGAGTCACTGGAGGTGCAGTTCGGGGGGAGACCGGCAGCCGCAGCGGCGGCGCGGCGCTGGCGACGTCGCAAGTTGTATTCGGCCTGGCGCCGGCCGCTGGCGAGGTGCTCTGCTTCGATGTTGTCAAGCAGGGCACTGACGCAGGCTCTGTAGGATCGGCCTGCACCGGTGGTTCCCAGGTCCGTCCACCAAGCATCGTACGCTTCCTTCACCGTTTGATTAGCGGCCACCGGCTGGCCGCGGTGAGCTTTGAAGATGCCCAACACGAATGCGTAGTAGGCGACGGCGGCTGCGGTGGTACTGCCTGCTTGAGGACGACGGGGCAGTGCACCGCCCAGCAGGACGTACCTCGGCTGCGCCAGGCGACGGAGGACGTGTGTCAGGTACAGCGGGTGCGTCGGTTGGAAGGCCACCTTCTTGGGGGGAATGGTCGTTGCTGGACTGGTCGGTAGCTGGTCCGCAGCTGAACCGCCTGACGCAATGAACGCTGCGGCGGCGGTGGGCTGGGCGCCAGATGGGCCGGAAGGTGCATCAGTCACGGGGGTCACAGCGGTGTCAGGGGCCTTGCGTTTGCGGTGGCGAGTCGCGGGGAGGACTTGGGCGCCAAGGATGGCAGCGTGGGGGTGCTGTGCGGGCGTCACACGTTGCACTTCGAAGTTGGCCACGATATTGTAGGCGCTGCAATCCAAGCCGCTGAGCTCCACTCCGCGCTGCGTGTAGTTCTGCACGGCGTCGGCGAGGGTGTAGCCACCGTGCTCCTCCGCCTCCACAAGCTCCACGCCGGTTTCCGCGTCTTCTGGCTCCACGGCGGACTCGGCCGCCAGCGCAGTGAACGCGCCCACCGGCAGGTAGTTACGTTTGTACGACGCTTGAAACGTATCGTGACCCGAGAGCTTGAAGGCGACCAGTGCCATGCCGGCCGTGATGGTGGCCGTCATGCGGTGTACCGCGGCGCATAGGTTGGCGAACGCGCTGGGGCCATCGCCGCTGGCGCTGGGCGGGCTCCCCGCCATCATGAAGTCCTGCACGCGCCCGACGGCAGCACAGGTGAGGTGTGCCTGGCTGCGCTCGATTGTCTTTGCGGTGTACTTTGAACTGTAGTACGCAGCATCACGAGCACGGTCGATGGCGGGCTGTAGGAGGGGGCAGTCACCACGTTCGTCGGCGGGGCGTGCTAGTTGTGCGGCGACGTCAGCCGTGTACTCCCGGTCGACTTCACAGGCCAGAGACATCAACTGGTTGCAGCCGAACGCGAGCGCAACGGCAGGCATGTGCGGCACGAGGTTGGACGCCAGGCGGGGCAACAAGAAGAGGCCGCTGGTGCCGATCCACTGAAAGGCCGTGCGGATGAGCCGGGGGAAGGCCATGCCGCAGCTGTCGTCGGTGCCGTGGCAGCCGTGGCGCTTGCAGGTCGTATTGTGGGTGTGGGTGAGGGTGCCGTGTATGACGGCAGCGTGGTGGGCACGGCAGGCGGCGTGCCGTGATGGTGGAGGGAGCCCGCCGTTCGCGCACCCGGCCAGTCGTTCGAAGTCGCACGCGGCAGGCGGGCAATCTACCTGCAGCGCCGGCACGGGCAGGCCGTGCTGCTGCGCCTCCGCTTCAGACATACCCATGACCAGAGGCTGCGTTCCACCGTCCGGGGCCGGAGCGTAGTACGGCGAAGGATACCACATTTCGCAGAGCGCGTACGCAAGTGCCAGAGCCCGGCAGTTGGGTCCACAAAAGAACGCCTGCAGGTTCTCCAGCGCGAAGCACTCGAGATGTGCAACTCCGTGCAGGTGTAACGCCAATCGCCCGCTCTGCTCCACCTTGACAACCACCTCGAATACGACACCGCAGAAGCAGTTCGGGTCAGTCTGCCGCATTGCCCCAGGTGCAAAGCCAAACAGCTGCTCGACCACCACCTCTTTCGTGGCAACGAGCAGCGCGGCGCAGCTGTGCGGGTCTTCCTTAACGCGGCGCCACTTTTCCACCGTGCTGGTGATCTGGGTGGGACGGCCGGTGTCGTCGAACTCGATGAACTGGCCAGACGCTACAACGGCGCAGCCAGCATGCATGTCCGCCGGGTTGAGGTTGAAGAACAGCGGCGGCCAGCCAATAGTGAGGGCAGCTGCACGCATCGTGGCCTTTGCACCGTTGTAGTAGGCATCCGTGAGGTCGATTCGCAGCAAGCTGGCACGTGCGCCCTCGAGGAGAGCGCGCACCACGGGCGACTGCTGCGACAGCAGCTGCCGTCGCTGGGCGTGACGGTACGGCAGCGCCAAGATGTCCGCCATGGCGCGTACGACATCCCTTGAGACTCGCGCCGCTGGTTCACCCAGCCGTGGTCGCATGCGTAGGGCCACTCCCACCTGCGCCATGCTCCGCTGCCGAACGTTGATGTCGTACATGCGGGCAAGCAGCATCAAGTTGCCGCTGAACTGTGCCCGAGGCACCCGCCGTACCAGGTGGCTGCAGTATGATGCGAAGGACATTCCCGGCGGCCGCTGTCCGGACAAGCCATACGGAAACGAAACCGGGAAGCAGACGTTGAGGATGGCCGGATGACGATCATCCAGGATCCGAGCGTCACGGCCGCCAGCGGCGAATGCAAGACGTGCACGGCCGGTCAGCAGATCATGCACCACGTTGGGCCGGGTATCAAACTCGCTGCCGTCGGTCGGAACGGCAGCGGGCTGCGGCAGGACCAGTTCCAGCTCATTCGGAGCGCCCAGGTCGGCATCAGCTGTGTCGGACAGAGGGGGCGGGAATCCACAAGCTTAACACGACGGGCAGACAGATGGAGCGGGAATGATATATATATATATATATATATATATGTATGCGCAAATTGTCCCGAGGCCGTTCGGTGAATGTGACGGAATACGCGAATGGAGGTGTATGAAGGTAATAAAATGCACGCCCTCACTCACTCCGGATGGGAGCAGGGTCGGCTGCCTGACGCACGACGACCGCGAGGGGCGGTAAGCCCGTAGCACCAGCTTCTGCAGTGAACAGTAGTCACAGTCGCGCACACACCGCAGATCAACAAGTGGCAATACGTAGAGTACTCCCCGACGCCTAACCCGACAGGAGGCCGAACGCGTTCGATCGCCACACAGACCAGCAGTCGCGACCCGTGCAAACCCACGAGTACGTACAGGTCGTAAAACACAGCAGCGGCACGGGCAACTCGCAGCTGTGCTCTCACAGACATACCCGCCATAGGAGTGTCCGAGACGGTAGCCCCGGTCGTGGGCACATCGGGACCTCCAGCAGATGTCGAAGTAGAGAAGTACCAAGGCCGGAAGGATGCGGGCAAAGCACGTGGAACCAAAATTGTCAGTCCGATAGTGACGTATCTACGTTTCCCGCCCGGCACGTCTCCCCACCGTTCCCCGTCTGTGAGCCCCGTCGGCTCACCCCGTCTCTCAACAAGAAGGAAGCACACCTGTATCAGACGGCGATACATACGCGCCGTCGCCCTGAACGATTTCACCAGCCGCGTTTTCTTGTAACGTCTCCTGCAGCTGCCGTACGCCAGCGGCGCCAGCGCGGTCATGGAGGAACGTGCTCCGCAGTACGCCGGCGACTTCCGGATCTGTAGGACCGATCGCGGAGCGCAGCAGCGCCTCAGGTACCTGCGCAACACATCCCATACGCTCGTACTCCTGCAGAGCATCTTCATCCACCACGAGCTCATCCTCATCGTTGTGTTGAAGAAAGCGCACCCAGGCGACGATGACGTGTCCTCGCACTTTAACGCCAGGCGCACGGCGAACGCGATCCAGCAAGTCCTGCCGGTCTCGGACCTGGTCCACGCACACCACCGTGAACGCACCTGCCAAATCCGCAATGCGCGCAGGCAGCTGGCCGCGTAGCATGTTGGGGTCGGGGTTGACGACCGCGATACCATGCGACTGAACGGCACACGGGAAGACCTGGGGGGGACGGCCCGTGAGATGCACAATCAGCAGCTGCTGCATCAGACGGCCCCGCCCCAAGAGCTGACTTTCCACAAACGTCGGTGTAGGCAGCGGGTCGCCCAGGTGATTGACAGACGGCACGTCGCCCGGATCGAGACGCGCCAGAGCCGCTTCAGGCACTCGGCGTACTGCAACGAGAGCGGCGACAGGCGGACATCGGTTAAGCAAACTCGAATGGCAATATAGGCGGCTCGACGAATCAAATGTGTTCATGTTCCCCTAAACGAGCCGGAGAAGATCCTCACCCGCCAGTGCCTTCTCGCAAGAGGCGCAGATAACGAATCGCTCGGAGCCACCATCGCCGCAGAACACGGTCCGATTCGGCAAATCCGCATCAAGGCGCATGCAAAACGGCACCTCCACACTCCGCGGATCGTCGAAGCAAGGTCGCGGCTGCACCCGTGGTGGATATGGCCGCAACTCCGATGGGGCCGTGCCCTCTGCAGCACCCGTCGATGAATCCGACTCGTCAGCCCCATCGACACCACCATCACTGTCAGCCGCCGCCGCATCCTCATCCACGAATGCCGCGGGATCGGCGTCAGCGCTGGCACCTGCAGCACTGCCGCGCTCCGATCTGCCGATACGATACCGCACCGGTAAAACCGGATCCGGTGCCGGTGATGCAACACCTTGGGCGGTGCAGGGCATGCGCCGCCAAGCCAGGGTACGCGCATGACGCGGCACGGCGCCTGTGCACATGATGTCAGCGCGCAAGATGTCCACGTTGGGGATGTCCATCCAAGCACGAAGCGCGGATTGGTCCTGCGAACACTGCTCCGAGCAGACGGCACACACCCGGGAAGGCATGCGCCGACGCAGTGCGGCGGCCATGCTGGAAGCAAGCTGCAGGTGTTTCTCGTATGGTACCTGCCGCTCCACCGGAAGTTGACCACCAGGCAAATCCTGCACGCGCCCTTCCGGAATCACCCCAAGAAAATCAGGCGGCGCAGGGTGCCGACCCTCGTGCAAGCAGGGAAACCGCATGAGGTCCCGCAAACGCTCAAGCAAGCTAGTTCGCGGAAGCTGTATCCCACGCAGCTGAGCACGGGCCTGCGCGTGCGTGGCCTCTGCAGCCCTGCACTCCGGGTCTCGACGGGCAGCCGCTCGTGCAGCGGTGTTACGCCGCTGTTCCGCAGCCCTGCACTCCGGATCTCGACGGGCAGCCGCTCGTGCAGCGGTGTTACGCCGCTGTTCCGCAGCCCTGCACTCCGGATCTTGACGGGCAGCCGCTCGCGCAGCGGTGTTACGCCGCTGTTCCGCAGCCCCGCGCTCCGGATCTTGACGCGCAACCGCTCGCGCAGCGGCGTCACGCTCCTGCTCCGCAGCCGTGCGCTCCGGATCGAGACGAGCATCCCGCATCCGTGCTGCATCCGCGCTGAGCCGCACGCACGACGCACTCGTCCCTCCGAAACCTCTGAAATGGAAACCGCCGGCCAGTGTACCCAGACGCTCACGACTACGCACCTCGGACTGCGGCGCTGCACAGAGCGAAGCGGCAAGCGCGGACCCCTGCCCGTCAGCGACGTCACGCCCCTGCTCCGCAACCCTGCGCTCCGGATCGAGACGAGCTTCCCGCATCCGTACTGCATCCGCGCTGAGCTGCACGCTCGACGCACTCGTACCTCTGAAATGGAAACCGCCGGCCAGTGTACCCAGGCGCTCGCGACCGCGAGCCTCAGCCCGCCGGGGCGAATCATTTATTCGATCCGTCATAACTGATGGAAGCCGTCTCTAAACGAACCGACGGCTGGGCCAACGGGGCCGGGGGGACGAACCGACGAGGAACGATCCGACAACTGTAAAGAGCCCAGGTCCAGGAAAAGCCGGCGACTGCACGTTAAGAGAAAGAAGTCGAACGGATATATATATATATATCCGCGACCACGATGCATATGATACCTGGGGCGAGCCGACGCACGCAAAGAAAGCCGTACACCTTCCAAAAAGCCACACATTTCACGCAAACAACGTTGGACGGGACGCGCACCGGCGTTGGACGACCGCCTCATCCAACGCCGGAAGGTTCGAATATATGGCTATCAAGTATGGCTGGGTATATATCAATCCGGTCCGACTACAATATTACAATTATGTATAGCGAACCGCGCACCCGGAGATGCAACGAGTCGCGCCGCGATTGCTCCACGAGAAACACCCGGGGACGACCGGAATCGAACCGACGACCTCGCCTTTTACGCGGCGACGTCCTAAGCGCGCGCGGAGCTCCGAAACCCGAGAACGACGGCCCGAAAAACGCGAGTTTCCAGAAAGCCGAACAGACGGACGGACGGACAACGACTAGACGCGGGCCGTCCGCCCGCGAGGGGGGCCGTAGTTCCCCGTCCCCGCGGCGGAGGCGAGGGCACGCGTGCCGAATGGAAGGGGTAATACAGGGATGCAGAGATGCAGTTCACCAGCGTGGGAGTCGAACCCACGAGCGCGCGGATCGCACTCGGCCGTGCAAGCGTGTCGTCATACAGCGAGGTGGCCGTTTGACGCTGGCATTTAACGCCATCCAGTGGCGGCAACTCCATGCACGCACCTGTGTTTGGGGCAACCGGAGTGACTTACTGTTGGAGGGCCGTGACGAAAGTGGTCCGGCCCTCCGTGCTGGTGGTGACGGTGCCGGCGATGGCGAAGGAGTCGTAGGCGGTGTACGCGACGCGGTCGTTGTCGTCCGCGAAGCTCGCGTCGGCGAAGAAGTCCGCGTAGTTGGGCAGCTGTTGGAGGACGCTGGGGCTGGCCGTGCAGACTGGATACTTGCTATTGCCGACGCTGAGGACGAGTGGTATGACGGGCCGGGAGCCGACCGTCGTGACGGAGCTGGGATTCGGGGAGAGGGTGGCGGCGGCGTGTGCTCCATCCGACGGTAGGACAACGGCGGCCCGGTCGCGTTGCTCCCACGCAACCATCATGTCGTTCGTGTCGGCGCGGCTGTCGGTGGCCGCAGTGGTCTGCTGGGTAGCTGCTCGGAAGGTCTGTACCCGCTTGGGAGGGCGCTTGCCCGGGGCAGCTGCTGCCGCGACTAGCGCCCCGTTGAGGAAGATGCTGTTGTTGTACTGAGTATTGGACGGCGCGCTGATTTTGGCGGCGTAGATGTATAGCGGCGTGTTGTCGTCAGCCGCCGCTTGTAGCTGCGTAACGAAGTTGTCGGGCGCGGATTGCTTGACCGCCAGCTCCACGCAGCCGAGGTCGGGGGCGTCGGGGTTGCCGCACGCGACCCAGGCGTTGAACTTGCGGAAGGGTCCGCCGCGGAACAGCTTACCGTGCGGGACGACCAGGAGGGCGCTGCCGTCGGCCGGGTACTTGTCCTCGGCGTCCGCTTTGTCGGTTGCCGCGTTGTATGTGGGATAACGCAGCTTGGCGGTGTACAGCATCGGGAGGACGGAGGTGCTGGCCACGGAAATTTGAGTCGTCGGGGTGACCTTGTATTGGGCCAGTGTCGGTCCGGCGAAGCGGGAGGTGACGAAGGCGGGCAGGGCAGCTGGCTCCACGTTCGTGAACGTGACGGCCCGTGCAAAGGCGTGGTTGGTCTCCATGTCGGCTAGGGCGCGGTTATCGAGCTGCAGGATGATGACGCCCTGTCCGACTGTGTTTACGCCTGCGACGAAGCTGCCGTTTCGGTTCGGTGCGCCGGCAAAGAGCCGGTCTTCATCTTTAGTCACCGGGCCGGCGGTGAAGGTGACGTGGCAGGTGACGGTTCGCGACCTACGGATGGGGTCGTTAGTCGCATGTTAGTCCTCATCCTTAAAGATGGCCCGTAGCTATCGCTTACGTGGACGCGGAGGCAGCGTCGGTGGGGCTGCCGAAGGTGGACGTGCTGCTTGTAGACGGTGCCGGGGTGAGTCGCCGGCGTTTGGGGTCGGGCGATTCCATTCGGGGCGGGAAGGGACGACGGAAAGCGGCGCAGTATATGGGTAGAGAGATGTTAAGGTAGAGTACAAGTTATGGGAAGCTCCGTGTGTTTAACGCTGTGCAACGCTGGACACCGCGGTATAACGCCTGTACAAGATTGGCAATCTTGTGTTCAAATCCGCCTCATCAACCCACGGGTCACCGCGGTCCACTTGCTGCGCGCGGCAACCTCGACGGCCCCGTTCTCGGCATTACAAGGCATCCGTCGTCCAGCGACAACGCGCCCGATCCACACCTCCCACCTCCCCTTCTTCGCGCTTTCTGCCTTCGCTACTGCCGCGGTCACCACTTCGCCATTCTGCCACTTCCATCACGACTGTCGCCGTCGTTGCCGCCGCCTTGTCCTTCGTCATCGTTGCTTTCGTTGCAGACCTTCGTTGCAGAACCCCCACCATCGTCGCCGTGTCGCGTGGTGGGCTAGACGCCTGATAGCTGCGGACGGCTCGCGTGTAGACCAGGTCCTCAAGTGCGAAATCCCGGTTTGTTGCGTCAGGTGGTGATGGATGCGATAGTCCGGTGCCGGGCGTGCTTTTACGGACTTTGGCAGCGGTATGTCGGTGGCGCGCACACGGCGAATGAAAGGGCTGGTGTTGGCACCGAGTGTGGCTGGTGTTGGCAACGCAGGTCGCACAGACGTTGAAAGACGTAGGGACGGTCTTGTCAATTCGGTTTCGTTCGTCAGGTGTGGCAGAGAGCGGGTACAGGAGGCGGGAACGTGTGTCGTAACGGTCCAGCAGCATTTTGGAAGACTCGAAGCGAACACTGAACACGGGTGTTTGTCCGTGTGCTTTCACTCCGGCACCCAGGCCACCTAGGGTCGCGGAACCTAAAGTACGCTGTGGATTGCAGGGGGCGTACAGACGGGAGGGGGGGCTGTCCGTGCGCCACCGCGTCCTAAGGCGCAATCGACTGCGGACGAGCGCAATCTACAACGCCCCCTTCAATTCACAGCGTACTTTAGGCTCCGCGACCCCGTAGTTTCAACCTGGATGGCCTGGCCGCCGAAGTGGAGCACGGACTGGCACCCGTGTCACTTCGGTGCTCGCCTAGAGTCCTCGAACATGCTGCCGAGTCGCCACAACACACTCGACTACGACCGTCTGCTGTGCTCATTCTCTGCCCCACCTGTGTGATCTGCGTTGCTTGCATGCGGCAGATGTATCGTAATGCCAACGTCCGGCACATATCTATACTTACACCTACTCCAATCGTCTTCGCCCCACCTGGTCAGGTACGATCCACTCTCCGGAGCACGTAGGAGACCCATACCACGGATCTACACCTCCCTCCCTACGCGCAGTCCTTCGCCTTCGTAGGTCAAATGCAACGCCTCTTGCCCTCGCCACTGCCGCCGTCGTCGTACAGCTATCCGCCGAGTCCGTCAGACTTCCAGTCCCGGATCTTCCACCCCACCATCCTACGCGCTCCCCTTCTCCGCGCTTCGCGCCTTCGTCACAGGTCGCAAAGGGGTTGGGAGATGTAGGGACGGCGGTGTGGCAGAGAGCGGGCACAGGAGGCGGAAAGGTGTGTTGTAGCGGTCCAGCAGCATGTTGGGGATTCGAGGCAAGCACAGAAATGGTACAGGTGCCTGTCCGGGTGACGGAAGCACACGGACAAACACCCGTGTCATTTCGGTGCTTGCCTCAACTCCCCAACACGCCGCTGGACCGCCATAACACACTCGACCACGGCCGTCTCTTGTGCTCAACCTCTGCCCCACAGACTACGTCGTCCCTGCGTCTCTCAACACCTGCGCGACTCGTGTTGCGCGCATGCGGCAGATGTATTGCAATGCCAACGTCCGGCACATATTTACACCTCCCATCGCAGCATCCTACGTACCCTCCTTCTTCACACCACAGCTTTCTCATCCACACCCGCATCCTCATCTTCATTCGCCGCTCTGTTTTTCGCCACCGTCGCCTCCGTCGCAGACTCCCCACCATCGTCGTCGTGTTACGTGGTGGTGGCTGCGGTAGTCCAACGTTCCTCCAGGTGCCGGGCGTGCTCGTATTCGGGTGCATAGCGGTCGCGGGTTGCGGTCGCGCGGCGGTCGAGGAGGCGCAGTTCGGCCGCTAGGTCGGGGTCGAGCTTCGTTGCTGCCAGAAACTGCTGGACAACTCGTCTCCGCTCGTCGGGTGTTGTAGAGAGCGGGCGCAGGAGGCGGATGTGGTTGAGTGTCTTGTACCGTGTCAGCAGCACATACACGGTTGCGCGCTTCAGGCCGCCAGGTGGGACGGAGAGGTCCGCAACCCAGCATTCCTCCTTGAAGCTGCGACCCTGTACGAAGTAGTCGGTCACGGCGTAGTAGTCACCCAGCGGCACATTGACGCGGCGCACGTTCTTGGTGGCGGTGCCGGTGTTGACAGCAGGTACGGTGACATTGGCCGCTGGTGAGGGGCGTGGTACGACAGTGAAGGCACCACCCTTGGATGCGAAGTCCGCCAAGTCCGCTAGCACCGTGTTGGGTGCGTGCCCTTTAATTGGACGGACCATGACGGCTGCGGGTAGGTAGTGAAGGCGCCAGTACGGACCGTGGCCGTCGTCGGGCGGTTCGCGGCTGTCGGTGAGCAAGCCGCACGCCTCGACTTCATTGTTGTGGCAGGCGCCAGCGTCGGCGGCGACGGTGTCGAGTAGCGTGTAGCGTGCTCCTTCGTAGTACCAAGTGTCGGCGGTTGTGTGGTCGAAGGCGGCGTCTTTGACTCGCATCGCGACAGCCTTCTCGACGTGCGAGAGTAGCGGCTGCTGGGCTGTGCCGTGTTGGCGGACCGGGACGTGGTCCGCGTTCCAGCTGACCAACCGTGCACCCTTGCGACGCGCCTGGAGCATGAGGAGTCGTGTGTTGAGGACGTGCCTGGGCTCGTTGCGTTGCAACACCACGCGGGGCTCGAGGTCCGTGAGGTCCGATAGGTCGGTGATGACGCGCTGGTTGAGCGCGTCTATCAGTGCCGCCATGCGCGCTTCAGTGGGTTCGCCGCCGCCGAACATGGTCGCGAACTGCGTGAGCTGCTGACCGGACGGGCTGTTGTCTTGTCGTTGTTGTTTTTGCAGCATGAACACGACGTCGCCGAGCTGCCGGTACAGCTGGAAGCCATCGTGCAGGCGGGCGTGCGTCTGTGGTACGGGTCGACGAGGGCGACGCATGGTCGCGGCAGTGTCGCGGTCGCTGTTGTGCTCGTCACTGCGACCTTCGTCTTCGTCAGCCGAGGCTGGCCGGCGCCGGGTGTTCGGTGCCGACGGAGTGAAGTTGGGGTTCCGCTCGACGTCGGCCGCGAAGCGGTATGGTGGCGAGCCGCCCGGTTGAGGATGCTGTAGCAGGTCGCCGATTCCGGCAGCGGCGCGGCCGGACAGGACACGGGTGCTCGAGTGGGTGGGCCCAAGATGTGACGGAGGCGGTACGCTGGCCGTACAGGAGTGGCTGATGGCGCCGAGGTGCTCATGGCTCTGCATGCCGATTTCGTCGATGAAGACAGCCCCATCACCGACGTTGCGTTTGACCTACGAAGGGTGGGGGTGAGCGTGTGGAGAAGGGGGGTGCGTAGGATGTTGGGGCGGGAGGTGTGGATTCGTGGGATGGTTGTCGTACGTGCTCCGGCAAGTGGATCGTACCTGAAGGCTGGCGTAGGCACCACGCTTAGGAAGGTTGGCGCCACGCGAGCCGCTTTGGCTCGCAGAGATGCCGAACATCGAGTGGGTCGACAGGCTGCGGTGCACTGGGGTGTTGAAGGCGATCGCGGCGGCCCAGGAGTACGCGCATGTGGCGGCCCAGTCGGGGCTGTCATGCTGGTACGTGTACCACAGCAGCGCGTGCACGAACCTTGTCTTGCCCGTGCCCGGGGGACCCATGATGAGCATCTGCGGCGGGACGCCTGGATCGGGTTCGTTGCGGCGGTCGAAGTAGCGTGCCACGAGCATGAACGGTACAGCCTGATCCGGCGCCAGGGTGAAGAGCTCGATGGTGTCGTCAACGGTAGGCGGCTGAGCCAGACGCAGGTATGTCGGCATCTCCGCTGTGACGAGTGCGCGGTCAGACTGTTGGCCGTCGTTCATGAGTACCGCCACTAGCGGGTAGCCGGGGCGGCGATCCAGACACAGGCGGGGGGTGCGGACGGCGGTAGCCGACGTGGCGATGGCGCCTTCGGTCAGGACCACGTAGCGCTTCAACCGCTTGGAAGCCTCACTCAGCAGCGGGATGTCGGTGGCGCGCACACGGCGGATGAAGGGGCTGGTGTTGGCGCCGAGTGCGTCGGGTAGAGGAAGCGCACGGCAACGCCGGGCTGCACCGTATGCGTACAGCCCCTCCACCGTGGTGCGGTCGTACAGGTCCGTCAGGGCGACGTCAGACAGGTTGAGCCCCGTCGTCGGGTCGCCTTGGCCTGGCACGAAGTCATACCGCTCGACCTGATTGTCGTGCGGTGGCTGTGTGTCAGGGTCGGGTTCGAGGCGGCCTCGCGCGGCGTCCGGGTCGTCATCATCCGAGTCACTGGAGGTGCAGTTCGGGGGGAGACCGGCAGCTGCAGCGGCGGCGCGGCGCTGGCGACGTCGCAAGTTGTATTCGGCCTGGCGCCGGCCGCTGGCGAGGTGCTCTGCTTCGATGTTGTCAAGCAGGGCACTGACGCAGGCTCTGTAGGATCGGCCTGCACCGGTGGTTCCCAGGTCCGTCCACCAAGCATCGTACGCTTCCTTCACCGTTTGATTAGCGGCCACCGGCTGGCCGCGGTGAGCTTTGAAGATGCCCAACACGAATGCGTAGTAGGCGACGGCGGCTGCGGTGGTACTGCCTGCTTGAGGACGACGGGGCAGTGCACCGCCCAGCAGGACGTACCTCGGCTGCGCCAGGCGACGGAGGACGTGTGTCAGGTACAGCGGGTGCGTCGGTTGGAAGGCCACCTTCTTGGGGGGAATGGTCGTTGCTGGACTGGTCGGTAGCTGGTCCGCAGCTGAACCGCCTGACGCAATGAACGCTGCGGCGGCGGTGGGCTGGGCGCCAGATGGGCCGGAAGGTGCATCAGTCACGGGGGTCACAGCGGTGTCAGGGGCCTTGCGTTTGCGGTGGCGAGTCGCGGGGAGGACTTGGGCGCCAAGGATGGCAGCGTGGGGGTGCTGTGCGGGCGTCACACGTTGCACTTCGAAGTTGGCCACGATATTGTAGGCGCTGCAATCCAAGCCGCTGAGCTCCACTCCGCGCTGCGTGTAGTTCTGCACGGCGTCGGCGAGGGTGTAGCCACCGTGCTCCTCCGCCTCCACAAGCTCCACGCCGGTTTCCGCGTCTTCTGGCTCCACGGCGGACTCGGCCGCCAGCGCAGTGAACGCGCCCACCGGCAGGTAGTTACGTTTGTACGACGCTTGAAACGTATCGTGACCCGAGAGCTTGAAGGCGACCAGTGCCATGCCGGCCGTGATGGTGGCCGTCATGCGGTGTACCGCGGCGCATAGGTTGGCGAACGCGCTGGGGCCATCGCCGCTGGCGCTGGGCGGGCTCCCCGCCATCATGAAGTCCTGCACGCGCCCGACGGCAGCACAGGTGAGGTGTGCCTGGCTGCGCTCGATTGTCTTTGCGGTGTACTTTGAACTGTAGTACGCAGCATCACGAGCACGGTCGATGGCGGGCTGTAGGAGGGGGCAGTCACCACGTTCGTCGGCGGGGCGTGCTAGTTGTGCGGCGACGTCAGCCGTGTACTCCCGGTCGACTTCACAGGCCAGAGACATCAACTGGTTGCAGCCGAACGCGAGCGCAACGGCAGGCATGTGCGGCACGAGGTTGGACGCCAGGCGGGGCAACAAGAAGAGGCCGCTGGTGCCGATCCACTGAAAGGCCGTGCGGATGAGCCGGGGGAAGGCCATGCCGCAGCTGTCGTCGGTGCCGTGGCAGCCGTGGCGCTTGCAGGTCGTATTGTGGGTGTGGGTGAGGGTGCCGTGTATGACGGCAGCGTGGTGGGCACGGCAGGCGGCGTGCCGTGATGGTGGAGGGAGCCCGCCGTTCGCGCACCCGGCCAGTCGTTCGAAGTCGCACGCGGCAGGCGGGCAATCTACCTGCAGCGCCGGCACGGGCAGGCCGTGCTGCTGCGCCTCCGCTTCAGACATACCCATGACCAGAGGCTGCGTTCCACCGTCCGGGGCCGGAGCGTAGTACGGCGAAGGATACCACATTTCGCAGAGCGCGTACGCAAGTGCCAGAGCCCGGCAGTTGGGTCCACAAAAGAACGCCTGCAGGTTCTCCAGCGCGAAGCACTCGAGATGTGCAACTCCGTGCAGGTGTAACGCCAATCGCCCGCTCTTCTCCACCTTGACAACCACCTCGAATACGACACCGCAGAAGCAGTTCGGGTCAGTCTGCCGCATTGCCCCAGGTGCAAAGCCAAACAGCTGCTCGACCACCACCTCTTTCGTGGCAACGAGCAGCGCGGCGCAGCTGTGCGGGTCTTCCTTAACGCGGCGCCACTTTTCCACCGTGCTGGTGATCTGGGTGGGACGGCCGGTGTCGTCGAACTCGATGAACTGGCCAGACGCTACAACGGCGCAGCCAGCATGCATGTCCGCCGGGTTGAGGTTGAAGAACAGCGGCGGCCAGCCAATAGTGAGGGCAGCTGCACGCATCGTGGCCTTTGCACCGTTGTAGTAGGCATCCGTGAGGTCGATTCGCAGCAAGCTGGCACGTGCGCCCTCGAGGAGAGCGCGCACCACGGGCGACTGCTGCGACAGCAGCTGCCGTCGCTGGGCGTGACGGTACGGCAGCGCCAAGATGTCCGCCATGGCGCGTACGACATCCCTTGAGACTCGCGCCGCTGGTTCACCCAGCCGTGGTCGCATGCGTAGGGCCACTCCCACCTGCGCCATGCTCCGCTGCCGAACGTTGATGTCGTACATGCGGGCAAGCAGCATCAAGTTGCCGCTGAACTGTGCCCGAGGCACCCGCCGTACCAGGTGGCTGCAGTATGATGCGAAGGACATTCCCGGCGGCCGCTGTCCGGACAAGCCATACGGAAACGAAACCGGGAAGCAGACGTTGAGGATGGCCGGATGACGATCATCCAGGATCCGAGCGTCACGGCCGCCAGCGGCGAATGCAAGACGTGCACGGCCGGTCAGCAGATCATGCACCACGTTGGGCCGGGTATCAAACTCGCTGCCGTCGGTCGGAACGGCAGCGGGCTGCGGCAGGACCAGTTCCAGCTCATTCGGAGCGCCCAGGTCGGCATCAGCTGTGTCGGACAGAGGGGGCGGGAATCCACAAGCTTAACACGACGGGCAGACAGATGGAGCGGGAATGATATATATATATATATATATATATATATATATATATATATATATATATATATATATGTATGCGCAAATTGTCCCGAGGCCGTTCGGTGAATGTGACGGAATACGCGAATGGAGGTGTATGAAGGTAATAAAATGCACGCCCTCACTCACTCCGGATGGGAGCAGGGTCGGCTGCCTGACGCACGACGACCGCGAGGGGCGGTAAGCCCGTAGCACCAGCTTCTGCAGTGAACAGTAGTCACAGTCGCGCACACACCGCAGATCAACAAGTGGCAATACGTAGAGTACTCCCCGACGCCTAACCCGACAGGAGGCCGAACGCGTTCGATCGCCACACAGACCAGCAGTCGCGACCCGTGCAAACCCACGAGTACGTACAGGTCGTAAAACACAGCAGCGGCACGGGCAACTCGCAGCTGTGCTCTCACAGACATACCCGCCATAGGAGTGTCCGAGACGGTAGCCCCGGTCGTGGGCACATCGGGACCTCCAGCAGATGTCGAAGTAGAGAAGTACCAAGGCCGGAAGGATGCGGGCAAAGCACGTGGAACCAAAATTGTCAGTCCGATAGTGACGTATCTACGTTTCCCGCCCGGCACGTCTCCCCACCGTTCCCCGTCTGTGAGCCCCGTCGGCTCACCCCGTCTCTCAACAAGAAGGAAGCACACCTGTATCAGACGGCGATACATACGCGCCGTCGCCCTGAACGATTTCACCAGCCGCGTTTTCTTGTAACGTCTCCTGCAGCTGCCGTACGCCAGCGGCGCCAGCGCGGTCATGGAGGAACGTGCTCCGCAGTACGCCGGCGACTTCCGGATCTGTAGGACCGATCGCGGAGCGCAGCAGCGCCTCAGGTACCTGCGCAACACATCCCATACGCTCGTACTCCTGCAGAGCATCTTCATCCACCACGAGCTCATCCTCATCGTTGTGTTGAAGAAAGCGCACCCAGGCGACGATGACGTGTCCTCGCACTTTAACGCCAGGCGCACGGCGAACGCGATCCAGCAAGTCCTGCCGGTCTCGGACCTGGTCCACGCACACCACCGTGAACGCACCTGCCAAATCCGCAATGCGCGCAGGCAGCTGGCCGCGTAGCATGTTGGGGTCGGGGTTGACGACCGCGATACCATGCGACTGAACGGCACACGGGAAGACCTGGGGGGGACGGCCCGTGAGATGCACAATCAGCAGCTGCTGCATCAGACGGCCCCGCCCCAAGAGCTGACTTTCCACAAACGTCGGTGTAGGCAGCGGGTCGCCCAGGTGATTGACAGACGGCACGTCGCCCGGATCGAGACGCGCCAGAGCCGCTTCAGGCACTCGGCGTACTGCAACGAGAGCGGCGACAGGCGGACATCGGTTAAGCAAACTCGAATGGCAATATAGGCGGCTCGACGAATCAAATGTGTTCATGTTCCCCTAAACGAGCCGGAGAAGATCCTCACCCGCCAGTGCCTTCTCGCAAGAGGCGCAGATAACGAATCGCTCGGAGCCACCATCGCCGCAGAACACGGTCCGATTCGGCAAATCCGCATCAAGGCGCATGCAAAACGGCACCTCCACACTCCGCGGATCGTCGAAGCAAGGTCGCGGCTGCACCCGTGGTGGATATGGCCGCAACTCCGATGGGGCCGTGCCCTCTGCAGCACCCGTCGATGAATCCGACTCGTCAGCCCCATCGACACCACCATCACTGTCAGCCGCCGCCGCATCCTCATCCACGAATGCCGCGGGATCGGCGTCAGCGCTGGCACCTGCAGCACTGCCGCGCTCCGATCTGCCGATACGATACCGCACCGGTAAAACCGGATCCGGTGCCGGTGATGCAACACCTTGGGCGGTGCAGGGCATGCGCCGCCAAGCCAGGGTACGCGCATGACGCGGCACGGCGCCTGTGCACATGATGTCAGCGCGCAAGATGTCCACGTTGGGGATGTCCATCCAAGCACGAAGCGCGGATTGGTCCTGCGAACACTGCTCCGAGCAGACGGCACACACCCGGGAAGGCATGCGCCGACGCAGTGCGGCGGCCATGCTGGAAGCAAGCTGCAGGTGTTTCTCGTATGGTACCTGCCGCTCCACCGGAAGTTGACCACCAGGCAAATCCTGCACGCGCCCTTCCGGAATCACCCCAAGAAAATCAGGCGGCGCAGGGTGCCGACCCTCGTGCAAGCAGGGAAACCGCATGAGGTCCCGCAAACGCTCAAGCAAGCTAGTTCGCGGAAGCTGTATCCCACGCAGCTGAGCACGGGCCTGCGCGTGCGTGGCCTCTGCAGCCCTGCACTCCGGGTCTCGACGGGCAGCCGCTCGTGCAGCGGTGTTACGCCGCTGTTCCGCAGCCCTGCACTCCGGATCTCGACGGGCAGCCGCTCGTGCAGCGGTGTTACGCCGCTGTTCCGCAGCCCTGCACTCCGGATCTTGACGGGCAGCCGCTCGCGCAGCGGTGTTACGCCGCTGTTCCGCAGCCCCGCGCTCCGGATCTTGACGCGCAACCGCTCGCGCAGCGGCGTCACGCTCCTGCTCCGCAGCCGTGCGCTCCGGATCGAGACGAGCATCCCGCATCCGTGCTGCATCCGCGCTGAGCCGCACGCACGACGCACTCGTCCCTCCGAAACCTCTGAAATGGAAACCGCCGGCCAGTGTACCCAGACGCTCACGACTACGCACCTCGGACTGCGGCGCTGCACAGAGCGAAGCGGCAAGCGCGGACCCCTGCCCGTCAGCGACGTCACGCCCCTGCTCCGCAACCCTGCGCTCCGGATCGAGACGAGCTTCCCGCATCCGTACTGCATCCGCGCTGAGCTGCACGCTCGACGCACTCGTACCTCTGAAATGGAAACCGCCGGCCAGTGTACCCAGGCGCTCGCGACCGCGAGCCTCAGCCCGCCGGGGCGAATCATTTATTCGATCCGTCATAACTGATGGAAGCCGTCTCTAAACGAACCGACGGCCGGGCCAACGGGGCCGGGGGGACGAACCGACGAGGAACGATCCGACAACTGTAAAGAGCCCAGGTCCAGGAAAAGCCGGCGACTGCACGTTAAGAGAAAGAAGTCGAACGGATATATATATATATATCCGCGACCACGATGCATATGATACCTGGGGCGAGCCGACGCACGCAAAGAAAGCCGTACACCTTCCAAAAAGCCACACATTTCACGCAAACAACGTTGGACGGGACGCGCACCGGCGTTGGACGACCGCCTCATCCAACGCCGGAAGGTTCGAATATATGGCTATCAAGTATGGCTGGGTATATATCAATCCGGTCCGACTACAATATTACAATTATGTATAGCGAACCGCGCACCCGGAGATGCAACGAGTCGCGCCGCGATTGCTCCACGAGAAACACCCGGGGACGACCGGAATCGAACCGACGACCTCGCCTTTTACGCGGCGACGTCCTAAGCGCGCGCGGAGCTCCGAAACCCGAGAACGACGGCCCGAAAAACGCGAGTTTCCAGAAAGCCGAACAGACGGACGGACGGACAACGACTAGACGCGGGCCGTCCGCCCGCGAGGGGGGCCGTAGTTCCCCGTCCCCGCGGCGGAGGCGAGGGCACGCGTGCCGAATGGAAGGGGTAATACAGGGATGCAGAGATGCAGTTCACCAGCGTGGGAGTCGAACCCACGAGCGCGCGGATCGCACTCGGCCGTGCAAGCGTGTCGTCATACAGCGAGGTGGCCGTTTGACGCTGGCATTTAACGCCATCCAGTGGCGGCAACTCCATGCACGCACCTGTGTTTGGGGCAACCGGAGTGACTTACTGTTGGAGGGCCGTGACGAAAGTGGTCCGGCCCTCCGTGCTGGTGGTGACGGTGCCGGCGATGGCGAAGGAGTCGTAGGCGGTGTACGCGACGCGGTCGTTGTCGTCCGCGAAGCTCGCGTCGGCGAAGAAGTCCGCGTAGTTGGGCAGCTGTTGGAGGACGCTGGGGCTGGCCGTGCAGACTGGATACTTGCTATTGCCGACGCTGAGGACGAGTGGTATGACGGGCCGGGAGCCGACCGTCGTGACGGAGCTGGGATTCGGGGAGAGGGTGGCGGCGGCGTGTGCTCCATCCGACGGTAGGACAACGGCGGCCCGGTCGCGTTGCTCCCACGCAACCATCATGTCGTTCGTGTCGGCGCGGCTGTCGGTGGCCGCAGTGGTCTGCTGGGTAGCTGCTCGGAAGGTCTGTACCCGCTTGGGAGGGCACTTGCCCGGGGCAGCTGCTGCCGCGACTAGCGCCCCGTTGAGGAAGATGCTGTTGTTGTACTGAGTATTGGACGGCGCGCTGATTTTGGCGGCGTAGATGTATAGCGGCGTGTTGTCGTCAGCCGCCGCTTGTAGCTGCGTAACGAAGTTGTCGGGCGCGGATTGCTTGACCGCCAGCTCCACGCAGCCGAGGTCGGGGGCGTCGGGGTTGCCGCACGCGACCCAGGCGTTGAACTTGCGGAAGGGTCCGCCGCGGAACAGCTTACCGTGCGGGACGACCAGGAGGGCGCTGCCGTCGGCCGGGTACTTGTCCTCGGCGTCCGCTTTGTCGGTTGCCGCGTTGTATGTGGGATAACGCAGCTTGGCGGTGTACAGCATCGGGAGGACGGAGGTGCTGGCCACGGAAATTTGAGTCGTCGGGGTGACCTTGTATTGGGCCAGTGTCGGTCCGGCGAAGCGGGAGGTGACGAAGGCGGGCAGGGCAGCTGGCTCCACGTTCGTGAACGTGACGGCCCGTGCAAAGGCGTGGTTGGTCTCCATGTCGGCTAGGGCGCGGTTATCGAGCTGCAGGATGATGACGCCCTGTCCGACTGTGTTTACGCCTGCGACGAAGCTGCCGTTTCGGTTCGGTGCGCCGGCAAAGAGCCGGTCTTCATCTTTAGTCACCGGGCCGGCGGTGAAGGTGACGTGGCAGGTGACGGTTCGCGACCTACGGATGGGGTCGTTAGTCGCATGTTAGTCCTCATCCTTAAAGATGGCCCGTAGCTATCGCTTACGTGGACGCGGAGGCAGCGTCGGTGGGGCTGCCGAAGGTGGACGTGCTGCTTGTAGACGGTGCCGGGGTGAGTCGCCGGCGTTTGGGGTCGGGCGATTCCATTCGGGGCGGGAAGGGACGACGGAAAGCGGCGCAGTATATGGGTAGAGAGATGTTAAGGTAGAGTACAAGTTATGGGAAGCTCCGTGTGTTTAACGCTGTGCAACGCTGGACACCGCGGTATAACGCCTGTACAAGATTGGCAATCTTGTGTTCAAATCCGCCTCATCAACCCACGGGTCACCGCGGTCCACTTGCTGCGCGCGGCAACCTCGACGGCCCCGTTCTCGGCATTACAAGGCATCCGTCGTCCAGCGACAACGCGCCCGATCCACACCTCCCACCTCCCCTTCTTCGCGCTTTCTGCCTTCGCTACTGCCGCGGTCACCACTTCGCCATTCTGCCACTTCCATCACGACTGTCGCCGTCGTTGCCGCCGCCTTGTCCTTCGTCATCGTTGCTTTCGTTGCAGACCTTCGTTGCAGAACCCCCACCATCGTCGCCGTGTCGCGTGGTGGGCTAGACGCCTGATAGCTGCGGACGGCTCGCGTGTAGACCAGGTCCTCAAGTGCGAAATCCCGGTTTGTTGCGTCAGGTGGTGATGGATGCGATAGTCCGGTGCCGGGCGTGCTTTTACGGACTTTGGCAGCGGGATGTCGGTGGCGCGCACACGGCGAATGAAAGGGCTGGTGTTGGCACCGAGTGTGGCTGGTGTTGGCAACGCAGGTCGCACAGACGTTGAAAGACGTAGGGACGGTCTTGTCAATTCGGTTTCGTTCGTCAGGTGTGGCAGAGAGCGGGTACAGGAGGCGGGAACGTGTGTCGTAACGGTCCAGCAGCATTTTGGAAGACTCGAAGCGAACACTGAACACGGGTGTTTGTCCGTGTGCTTTCACTCCGGCACCCAGGCCACCTAGGGTCGCGGAACCTAAAGTACGCTGTGGATTGCAGGGGGCGTACAGACGGGAGGGGGGGCTGTCCGTGCGCCACCGCGTCCTAAGGCGCAATCGACTGCGGACGAGCGCAATCTACAACGCCCCCTTCAATTCACAGCGTACTTTAGGCTCCGCGACCCCGTAGTTTCAACCTGGATGGCCTGGCCGCCGAAGTGGAGCACGGACTGGCACCCGTGTCACTTCGGTGCTCGCCTAGAGTCCTCGAACATGCTGCCGAGTCGCCACAACACACTCGACTACGACCGTCTGCTGTGCTCATTCTCTGCCCCACCTGTGTGATCTGCGTTGCTTGCATGCGGCAGATGTATCGTAATGCCAACGTCCGGCACATATCTATACTTACACCTACTCCAATCGTCTTCGCCCCACCTGGTCAGGTACGATCCACTCTCCGGAGCACGTAGGAGACCCATACCACGGATCTACATCTCCCTCCCTACGCGCAGTCCTTCGCCTTCGTAGGTCAAATGCAACGCCTCTTGCCCTCGCCACTGCCGCCGTCGTCGTACAGCTATCCGCCGAGTCCGTCAGACTTCCAGTCCCGGATCTTCCACCCCACCATCCTACGCGCTCCCCTTCTCCGCGCTTCGCGCCTTCGTCACAGGTCGCAAAGGGGTTGGGAGATGTAGGGACGGCGGTGTGGCAGAGAGCGGGCACAGGAGGCGGAAAGGTGTGTTGTAGCGGTCCAGCAGCATGTTGGGGATTCGAGGCAAGCACAGAAATGGTACAGGTGCCTGTCCGGGTGACGGAAGCACACGGACAAACACCCGTGTCATTTCGGTGCTTGCCTCGACTCCCCAACACGCCGCTGGACCGCCATAACACACTCGACCACGGCCGTCTCTTGTGCTCAACCTCTGCCCCACAGACTACGTCGTCCCTGCGTCTCTCAACACCTGCGCGACTCGTGTTGCGCGCATGCGGCAGATGTATTGCAATGCCAACGTCCGGCACATATTTACACCTCCCATCGCAGCATCCTACGTACCCTCCTTCTTCACACGTTCCCCCCCATCCGTCGTAGGTCAGACGCAACGTCGGTGACGACACGGTAACACGGTGGTGTTCTGTCTACTCCCTCTAGTCTATTTTCGCGACGAAATCGGCATGCAGAGCCATGAGCACCTCGGCGTCACCAGCCACTCCGGGACGAGCAACGTACGATCAACGTACCGCGTCCGCCACATCTCGGGCCCACCTAGTACTCGGAATCGGCAACCTGCCACAGCGTTCTCATCCACACCCGCATCCTCATCTTCATCCGCCGCCCTGTTTTTCGCCACCGTCGCCTTCGTTGCAGACCCCTCACCATCGTCGCCGTGTCACGTGGCGGTGGCTGCGGTAGTCCAACGCTCCTCCAGGTGCCGGGCGTGCTCGTATTCGGGTGCATAGCGGTTGCGGGTTGCGGTCGCGCGGCGGTCAAGGAGGCGCAGTTCGGCCGCCAGGTCGGGGTCGAGCTTTGTTGCTGCCAGAAACTGCTGGACAACTCGTTTTCGCTCGTCGGGTGTCGTAGAGAGCGGGCGCAAGAGGCGGATGTGGTTGAGTGTCTTGTACCGTGTCAGTAGTACATACACGGTTGCGCGCTTCAAGCCGCCAGGTGGGACGGAGAGGTCCGCAACCCAGCATTCTTCCTTGAAACTGCGACCCTGTACGAAATAGTCGGTCACGGCGTAGTAGTCACCCAGCGGCACGTTGATGCGACGCACGTTCTTGGTGGCGGTGCCGGTGTTGACAGCAGGTACGGTGATATTGGCTGCTGGTGAGGGGCGTGGTACGACGGTGAAGGCACCACCTTTGGATGCGAAGTCCGCCAAGTCCGCTAGCACCGTATTGGGCGCGTGTCCTTTAATTGGACGGACCATGACGGCTGCGGGGAGGTAGTGAAGGCGCCAGTACGGGCCGTGGCCGTCGTCGGGCGGTTCGCGGCTGTCGGTGAGCAGGCCGCACGCCTCGACTTCATTGTTGTGGCAGGCGCCAGCGTCGGCGGCAACGGTGTCGAGTAGCGTGTAGCGTGCTCCTTCGTAGTACCAAGTGTCGGCGGTTGTGTGGTCGAAGGCGGCGTCTTTGACTCGCATCGCGACAGCCTTCTCGACGTGCGAGAGTAGCGGCTGCTGGGCTGTGCCGTGTTGGCGGACCGGGACGTGGTCCGCGTTCCAGCTGACCAACCGTGCACCCTTGCGACGCGCCTGGAGCATGAGCAGTCGTGTGTTGAGGACGTGCCTGGGTTCGTTGCGTTGCAACACCACGCGGGGCTCGAGGTCCGTGAGGTCCGATAGGTCGGTGATGACACGTTGGTTGAGCGCGTCTATCAATGCCGCCATGCGCGCTTCAGTGGGTTCGCCGCCGCCGAACATGGTCGCGAACTGCGTGAGCTGCTGACCGGACGGGCTGTTGTCTTGTCGTTGTTGTTTTTGCAGCATGAACACGACGTTGCCGAGCTGCCGGTACAGCTGGAAGCCATCGTGCAGGCGGGCGTGCGTCTGTGGTACGGGTCGGCGAGGGCGACGCATGGTCGCGGCAGTGTCGCGGTCGTTGTTGTGCTCGTCACTGCTGCTGGTGTTGCTGTCATCCGCACGGCGACCTTCGTCTTCGTCAGCCGAGGCTGGCCGGCGCCGGGTGTTCGGTGCCGACGGAGTGAAGTTGGGGTTCCGCTCGACGTCGGCCGCGAAGCGGTATGGTGGCGAACCGCCCGGTTGAGGATGCTGTAGCAGGTCGCCGATTCCGGCAGCGGCGCGGCCGGACAGGACACGGGTGCTCGAGTGGGTGGGTCCAAGATGTGACGGGGGCGGTACGCTGGCCGTACAGGAGTAGCTGATGGCGCCGAGGTGCTCATGGCTCTGCATGCCGATTTCGTCGATGAAGACAGCGCCATCACCGACGTTGCGTTTGACCTACGAAGGGTGGGGGGGAGCGCGTGGAGAAGGGGGGTGCGTAGGATGTTGGGGCGGGAGGTGTGGATTCGTGGGATGGTTGTCGTACGTGCTCCGGCAAGTGGATCGTACCTGAAGGCTGGCGTGGGCACCGCGCTTGGGAAGGTTGGCGCCACGCGAGCTGCTTTGGCTCGCAGAGATGCCGAACATCGAGTGGGTCGACAGGCTGCGGTGCACTGGGGTGTTGAAGGCGATCGCGGCGGCCCAGGAGTACGCGCATGTGGCGGCCCAGTCGGGGCTGTCGTGCTGGTACGTGTACCACAGCAGCGCGTGCACGAACCTTGTCTTGCCCGTGCCCGGGGGACCCATGATGAGCATCTGCGGCGGAACGCCTGGATCGGGTTCGTTGCGGCGGTCGAAGTAGCGTGCCACGAGCATGAACGGTACAGCCTGATCCGGCGCCAGGGTGAAGAGCTCGATGGTGTCGTCAACGGTAGGCGGCTGAGCCAGACGCAGGTATGTCGGCATCTCCGCTGTGACGAGTGCGCGGTCAGATTGTTGGCCGTCGTTCATGAGTACCGCCACTAGCGGGTAGCCGGGGCGGCGATCCAGACACAGGCGGGGGGGGCGGACGGCGGTGGCCGGCGTGGCGATGGCGCCTTCGGTCAGGACCACGTAGCGCTTCAACCGCTTGGAAGCCTCACTCAGCAGCGGGATGTCCGTGGCGCGTACACGGCGAATGAAGGGGCTGGTGTTGGCACCGAGTGCGTCGGGTAGAGGAAGCGCACGGCAACGCCGGGCTGCACCGTATGCGTACAGCCCCTCCACCGTGGTGCGGTCGTACAGGTCCGTCAGGGCGACGTCAGACAGGTTGAGCCCCGTCGTCGGGTCGCCTTGGCCTGGCACGAAGTCATATCGCTCGACCTGATTGTCGTGTGGTGGCTGTGTGTCAGGGTCGGGTTCGAGGCGGCCTCGCGCGGCGTCCGGGTCGTCATCATCCGAGTCACTGGAGGTGTAGTTCGGGGGGAGACCGGCAGCCGCAGCGGCGGCGCGGCGCTGGCGACGTCGCAAGTTGTATTCGGCCTGGCGCCGGCCGCTGGCGAGGTGCTCTGCTTCGATGTTGTCAAGCAGGGCACTGACGCAGGCTCTGTAGGATCGGCCTGCACCGGTGGTTCCCAGGTCCGTCCACCAAGCATCGTACGCTTCCTTCACCGTTTGATTGGCAGCCACCGGCTGGCCACGGTGAGCCTTGAAGATGCCCAACACGAATGCGTAGTAGGCGACGGCGGCTGCGGTGGTACTGCCTGCTTGAGGACGGCGGGGCAGTGCACCGCCCAGCAGGACGTACCTCGGCTGCGCCAGGCGACGGAGGACGTGTGTCAGGTACAGCGGGTGCGTCGGTTGGAAGGCCACCTTCTTGGGGGGAATGGTCGTTGCTGGACTGGTCGGTAGCTGGTCCGCAGCTGAACCGCCTGACGCAAGGAACGTCGCGGCGGCGGTGGGCTGGGCGCCAGATGGGCCGGAAGGTGCATCAGTCACGGGGGTCACAGCGGTGTCAGAGGCCTTGCGTTTGCGGTGACGAGTCGCGGGAAGGACTTGGGCGCCAAGGATGGCAGCGTGGGGGTGCTGTGCGGGCGTCACACGTTGCACTTCGAAGTTGGCCACGATATTGTAGGCGCTGCAATCGAAGCCGCTGAGCTCCACTCCGCGCTGCGTATAGTTCTGTACGGCGTCGGCGAGAGTGTAGCCACCGTGCTCCTCTGCCTCCACAAGCTCCACGCCGGTTTCCGCGTCTTCTGGCTCCACGGCGGACTCGGCCGCCAGTACAGTGAATGCGCCCACCGGCAGGTAGTTACGTTTGTACGACGCTTGAAACGTATCGTGACCCGAGAGCTTGAAGACGACCAGTGCCATGCCGGCCGTGATGGTGGCCGTCATGCGGTGTACCGCGGCGCATAGGTTGGCGAACGCGCTGGGGCCATCGCCGCTGGCGCTGGGCGGGCTCCCCGCCATCATGAAGTCCTGCACGCGCCCGACGGCGGCACAGGTGAGGTGTGCCTGGCTGCGCTCGATTGTCTTTGCGGTGTACTTTGAACTGTAGTACGCAGCATCACGGGCACGGTCGATGGCGGGCTGTAGGAGGGGGCAGTCACCACGTTCGTTGACGGGGCGTGCTAGTTGTGCGGCGACGTCAGCCGTGTACTCCCGGTCGACCTCACAGGCCAGGGACATCAACTGGTTGCAGCCGAACGCGAGCGCAACGGCAGGCATGTGCGGCACGAGGTTGGACGCCAGGCGGGGCAACAAGAAGAGGCCGCCGGTGCCGATCCACTGAAAGGCCGTGCGGATGAGCCGGGGGAAGGCCATGCCGCAGCTGTCGTCGGTGCCGTGGCAGCCGTGGCGCTTGCAGGTCGTATTGTGGGTGTGGGTGAGGGTACCGTGTATGACGGCAGCGTGGTGGGCACGGCAGGCGGCGTGCCGTGATGGTGGAGGGAGCCCGCCGTTCGCGCACCCGGCCAGTCGTTCGAAGTCGCACGCGGCAGGTGGGCAATCTACCTGCACCGCCGGCACGGGCAGGCCGTGCTGCTGCGCCTCCGCTTCAGACATACCCATGACCAGAGGCTGCGTTGCACCGTCCGGGGCCGGAGCGTAGTACGGCGAAGGATACCACATTTCGCAGAGCGCATACGCAAGTGCCAGAGCCCGGCAGTTGGGTCCACAAAAGAACGCCTGCAGGTTCTCCAGCGCGAAGCACTCGAGATGTGCAACTCCGTGCAGGTGTAACGCCAATCGCCCACTCTGCTCCACCTTGACAACCACCTCGAATACGACACCGCAGAAGCAGTTCGGGTCAGTCTGCCGCATTGCCCCAGGTGCAAAGCCAAACAGCTGCTCGACCACCACTTCTTTCGTGGCAACGAGCAGCGCGGCGCAGCTGTACGGGTCTTCCTTAACGCGGCGCCACTTTTCCACCGTGCTGGTGATCTGGGCGGGACGGCCGGTGTCGTCGAACTCGATGAACCGGCCAGACGCTACAACGGCGCAGCCAGCATGCATGTCCGCCGGGTTGAGGTTGAAGAACAGCGGCGGCCAGCCAATAGTGAGGGCAGCTGCACGCATCGTGGCCTTCGCACCGTTGTAGTAGGCATCCGTGAGGTCAATTCGCAGCAAGCTGGCACGTGCGCCCTCGAGGAGAGCGCGCACCACGGGCGACTGCTGCGACAGCAGCTGCCGTCGCTGGGCGTGACGGTACGGCAGCGCCAAGATGTCCGCCATGGCGCGTACGACATCCCTTGAAACTCGCGCCGCTGGTTCACCCAGCCGTGGTCGCATGCGCAGGGCCACTCCCACCTGCGCCATGCTCTGCTGCCGAACGTTGATGTCGTACATGCGGGCAAGCAGCATCAAGTTGCCGCTGAACTGTGCCCGAGGCACCCGCCGTACCAGGTGGCTGCAGTATGATGCGAAGGACATTCCCGGCGGCCGCTGTCCGGACAAGCCATACGGAAACGAGACCGGGAAGCAGACGTTGAGGATGGCCGGATGACGATCATCCAGGATCCGAGCGTCACGGCCGCCAGCGGCGAATGCAAGACGTGCACGGCCGGTCAGCAGATCATGCACCACGTTGGGCCGGGTATCAAACTCGCTGCCGTCGGTCGGAACGGCAGCGGGCTGCGGCAGGACCAGTTCCAGCTCATTCGGAGCGCCCAGGTCGGCATCAGCTGTGTCGGACAGAGGGGACGGGAATCCACAAGCTTAACACGACGGGCAGACAGATGGACGGGTGCACCCTCTCGAGGTCGTATGTATGCGCGAATTGTTTCGAGGCCGTTCGGTGAATGTGACGGAATACGCGAATGGAGGTGTACGAAGGTGATAAAATGCACGCCCTCACTCACTCCGGATGGGAGCAGGGTCGGCTGCCTCACGCACGACGACCGCGAGGGGCGGTAAGCCCGTAGCGCCAGCTTCTGCAGTGAACAGTAGTCACAGTCGCGCACACACCGTAGATCAACAAGTGGCAATACGTAGAGTATTCCGCGACGCCTAACCTGACAGGAGGCTGAGCGCGTCCGATCGACACACAGACCAGCAGCCGCGACCCGTGCAAACCCACGGGTACGTACAGGTCGCAAAACACAGCAGCGGCACGGGCAACTCGCAGCTGTGCCCTCACAGACATACCCGCCATAGGAGTGTCCGAGACGGTAGCCCCGGTCGTGGGTGCGTCGGGACTTCCAGCAGATGTAGAAGTACAGAAATACCAACGCCGGAAGGATGCGGGCAAAGTACGTGGGACCAGGATTGTCAGTCCGATAGTGACGTATCTACGTTTCCAGTTCGGCCCGCCCCCCCACCGTTCCCCGTCTGTGAGCCCCGTCGGCTGACCCCGTCTTTCAACAAGAAGGAATCACACCTGTATCAGACGGCGATGCATACGCACCACCGCCCTGAACGATTTCACCAGCCGCGTTTCCTTGTAACGTCTCCTGCAGCTGCCGTACACCAGCGGCGCCAGTGCGGTCATGGAGGAACGTGCTCCGCAGTACGCCGGCGACCTCCGGATCTGTAGGACCGATCGCGGAGCGCAGCAGTGCCTCAGGTACCTGTGCAACACATCCCATACGCTCGTACTCCTGCAGAGCATCTTCATCCACCGCGAGCTCATCCTCATCGTTGTGTTGAAGAAAGCGCACCCAGGCGACGATGACGTGTCCTCGCACTTTAACGCCAGGCGCACGGCGCACGCGATCCAGCAAGTCCTGCCGGTCTCGGACCTGGTCCACGCACACCACAGTGAACGCACCTGCCAAATCCGCAATGCGCGCAGGCAGCTGGCCGCGTAGCATATTGGGGTCGGGGTTGACGACCGCGATACCATGCGACTGAACGGCACACGGGAAGACCTGGGGGGGACGGCCCGTGAGATGCACAATCAGCAGCTGCTGCATCAGACGGCCCCGCCCCAAAAGCTGACTTTCCACAAACGTGGGTGTAGGCAGCGGGTCGCCCAGGTGATTGACAGACGGCACGTCGCCCGGATCGAGACGCGCCAGAGCCGCTTCAGGCACTCGGCGTGCTGCAATGAGAGCGGCGACAGGCGGACATCAGTTAAGCAAACTCGAATGGCAATATAGGCGGCTCGATGAATCAGAGGCGTTCATGTTCCCCTAAACGGGCCGGAGAAGGTCCTCACCCGCCAGTGCCTTCTCGCAAAAGGCGCAGATAACAAATCGCTCGGAGCCACCATCGCCGCGGAACACGGTCCGATTCGGCAAGTCCGCATCAAGGCGCATGCAAAACGGCACCTCCACACTCCGCGGATCGTCAAAGCAAGGTCGCGGCTGCACCCGTGGTGGATATGGCCACAACTCCGATGGCAGCTGCACCGGGGCCGTGCCCTCTGCACCACCCGTCGATGAATCCGACTCGTCAGCCCCATCGACACCACCATCACTGTCAACTGCCACCGCATCCTCATCCACGAATGCCGCGGGATCGGCGTCAGCGCTGGCACCTGCAGTACTGCCGCGCTCGGATCTGCCGACACGATACCGTGCCGGTAAAACCGGATCCGGCGGCGGTGGTGCAACACCTTGGGTGGTGCAGGGCATGCGCCGCCAAGCCAGAGTACGCGCATGACGCGGCACGGCGCCTGTGCACATGACGTCAGCGCGTAAGATGTCCACGTTGGGGATGTCCACCCAAGCACGAAGCGCGGATTGGTCCTCCGAACACTGCTCCGAACAGACGGCACACACCCGGGAAGGCATGCGCCGACGCAGCGCGGCGGCCATGCTGGAAGCAAGCTGCAGGTGTTTCTCATATGGTACCTGCCGCTCCACCGGAAGTTGACCGCCAGGCAAGTCCTGCACACGCCCTTCCGGAATCACCCCAAGAAAATCAGGTGGTGCAGGGTGCTGACCCTCGTGCAAGCAGGGAAATCGCATGAGGTCCCGCAAACGCTCAAGCAAGCTAGCTTGCGGAAGCTGTATCCCACGTAACCGAGCACGGGCCTGCGCGTGCGCGGCCTCTGCAGCCCTGCACTCCGGGTCTCGACGGGCAGCTGTCACGACGGATTAAGTAACCGAACATGATAGGTAACATGGTGGCCGGCGGCATGCGGTGCTCAGGCCATAGTAAGAATGACGCAGCATAACGAAGTAATTGGGGCTTAGGGGACCAGACAATTGGCCCATTCGGAACGGCTGAATCAAGAATGTTTGGGAAATGGCCGGGCCGGGCCTGGTCTTTATAGCGAATTAGTTGTACGACAGGATAATATGGCAGGTAGAACGACAGTATCAATTTGGCCGTTGTTTCCCAATTGTTTATTTCGTGTGGATCAATTTCGCATATTCTACCTGATGTAGTTTTCGGATTTCGTTGTGATGCGCTTTGGACCTTTCGACTGTCGCGATGACGTGTACGGCATCAGCAGTCGAATAGGTATATTATGGCTAATAGAGCAAGTGAACTTTGTCACTTGGCTCTAGAAGCGTTTAGTACTTCTTGAGCGTAACCGACCGAACTTTGAATCAAACTTTCTTTCGCTTTCCTTACCGATTTGTAACGGATTAGTCCTGCCAAGCCCTTTGCCGAGCCGTGTCCTGGAGCTTAGATCAGCTATTCAAGCCCTTGGTTGGTAGGATCCCTTCCTACAACCCGCGGACGAGTTACAGGCTGGACTGGACGCATCGCGGAGTCAAGTCGAGTACCTTTCAAGGCCCTAGCCCAACCCACAGCCAAGTGACGACACTGCCGCGTAGCAGTAAGTCGGAGTAGTAGCGACCGCACGCTAACGCTAGAGCTTTGGGTCGTTAGCACCTAGCCTAGCGCGGCGATTGCTGCTTTGCTGTTCATCGCCGTCACCGTCCAACGCCTAGCGCAGCGAGCGTCTAGCTTTCGCGGCCCATCCGAGGGTCGCCTAGGCACGCTTGTGCATCCTGCGCGTAGCCAGAGTGCTGGACTTCGTGTGGTCGAGCGACAACATTTCCACGCACATCAGTGAGACGTCGCTACATAGACGACGCCGTCTAATCCTGCGAGTCCATAGAGCTGTAACCTTGTCGCGCTCAGGTTGCATTTCGCTGCCTCCTGTGCAATAGTGTCAAGCAGGCGCACCGACAGGAGCTTCACGCGACGCCCACGCGACTCAAGATCGCGGAGCCCGCGGCAAGATCACCAGGACCGTCCGACCCCACGCCGACTTTGGGGAGAGGGTCGCCGTTCGCTACGCAAGGAGGGAAGTCCTGCCCCGGGGCAGAGCAACCCTCGCGAGCGAACACCTCGCAGGTCTCCTTCACCGCGACGTGGGAAGAGCCCCAGCACTGAACCCCGTCGCCGTCACGGAGCTCAGGAACCCACTGACCGCCGCCGCCCATCACCCACCCATCGAGGCCAACAGCGACACCCCCGACGCCGACACTCGCGATCCCGATCCCGTAGTGGTGAGCGTAAGGGGGGTCAGGCCAGTCGAGGACTTGCTGCGGTTGATCGTCGGGACAGGCAGGAGGCGGTAGCTGCCGGGGAACTACCATCCCCGGTAGAAAGGCCAGCTTCGGGTGCAGGGACTGCTCAGCTCAAGGAGCTCATTAGGGGCTGCGTCCTGCACGGCCCTGAGGCGGGGCATCACAGCTCGAGTTGCTTTCTCATAGGGCAGCTACGCCGCGACCAACAGCTACTATCTTACGCCGAGGACCTGTATCCTGCAGAGCGCTACCACTGTGCCCCAGGTTGCTACATCCACGGCAGGGACGCGAGGCATGCCACGGAGGAGTGCAGGTTATTGAATTACCTGCGAAACACATTTGGTGGATCTTTGCGCCACGCTCAGGTGCAGTGCGGGGAGGGGGACGTTCGGAACTACCCCCCTTTGCATCCCGACGAACCCGTGGGTGTACAGCAGGCAGCTCCGGAACCTAGTGCCCAGCATACCCAGCGTGCATCTCCACAGGTGCAGCCAGAGGCACGGGCAAGGGAACAGGAGCAGGGGCAGGTACGCATAGGCACCGACAGCACCATTGGCACTTCGGCGCCTCTGCCCACGTCAAGTGTGTCTACCGAGTGCTAGTTAGATCCGCACCCCTGGCGGACACCTCACAACCCCGGCGCAATCCCCCGCGCGCTGCGAGGGCTTCCACAAGTTCAACTTCGAGAGCTCTTGCATCAGGTGAAGTCAAGGCTGGTGAAGCGCGGCGGACGGAGCTAGAGTGGCAACGCAACCCCGAATACGAGGAGGAGGACGAGTACGTGCCAGTTGTGACCCCGCACCCCAGGCGCAGGACCTTCCCCAAGCCACTGCAGCGGTCCCCGTCGGCCCCCGAGCTGTACGAAGGTCCGCAGCAGGGTTCGTCGTCCACCAGCGAGAGCCAAGCAAGTCAAGGAAACACTAGCGAGTCACCCGCAGAGGAGACGTCGCCCTTGCCCCTGTCGTCGGAGGACCCGGACTCCCCGATTGACAACTCGGGCGACGCAGACGACGCTCAAGAGGCCAGCAGCAGCGAGGCTTCCCAGCTGGGTGAGGACAGCGAGGACGAAGCCATGCAGAGCTCCGGGCCCCACAACATGCCCAAGTTTACCTACGACGAGTTCCCCTTCTTCCAGCAGGCCGTGTGCAAGGCCCTGGTCGGTCTGCAGAATCGTAAGGAGTACGCCAAGGGCCATTTCCCGATAACCCACACGCTTAACATCCTGCGGACTATGCCCGTGCCAGGCTCCAGCTTCGCGGCGTGGCACAAGGAACAGCTTCCGACCTTAGAACAGGATGCTGAAGCGTGGCTGGCGGCCAAGGACCCTACGGCCAGGTTCGACGGTGAAGCCCTTATGGACTTCTACGTCAACAAGCTGGAGAAGCATTTCGAGCCGGAGATGATCAGCAGCAAGGTGTCTCAGTACATCCCTCTCCGGCAGACCTCCAGCTCTCCCAAGTCCTATCTGAGGCAAGTGCGGGAGCTGGTGCCGTACATTAAGGAGCACTACCCCCTGTCGACGATAGCGCGGCGCTATGTCATGCGCCTCGAGCCTCGCGTCCGGGACCACGTCCTGGGCAAGTATGGGTCGGAGGACAACAAGCTGTGGTACGAGCGCTTGGGGGAGATTGCTGACTATGCGGAGCGGTACTGGCAGAACCTGGTACAGATCAAGGCCGAAGACGAAGACTACAAGCCTGCAACCGCTCCCGCGCGGGCGCAGGAGAGGTCAGGGTCGGCTCAGCGAGACAGCACCAGGAGGGCCTCGCCGAAGGTCCAGGAAGGCAGGCACTACTGCTCCCATCACGGCCAAAACTCCACCCACGACACCAAGGATTGCAGGGTGCTGAGTGGGCGCAAGTCGGCAGCATCCACGTCCGCGCAACGTCAAGACAAGCAGGAGGAGTCACTCGACGAAAAGATCGCCAGGGCGGTCCGGGCCGTGCTGGCGACTCAGCATGAAGCTGCCCCAGCACAACCCAAGCCAGCGCAGCAGGCGGGGCCAAGGAGGCAGGAGGGCCAAACGTGTGAATACTGCGGACGCCACGGCCATGACGAGCGTCGTTGTCACATCCTTCACCCGGACCAGGCGGAACCGGGCTGGGAGCCGAGATCACTGCTGCTACGTCGCCTGTTCCAGCAGAATAAGGAGAAGCTGCAGGCGCAGCCACAGCGGCAGCAGCAGGCAAGACCCCAACGTGCGGCGGCGGTGGCAGCGGCGGTGCAAAGTGATGACGATGAGGAGGAGGTGTACGTGCCACAGCGCCGCAATGCCAACGTCTCCACGACACGGGCGGCAGGGGCCAAGAAGAAACTGCGGGTCCACTGGAGCAAGGAGGTGTTGGAGCAAACGGGTGTCGCAGAGGTGGAGGCCCATGGAGGGGTGTGCGCCACGCTGACCCATCAGGCACCACCCCTATCATTTGAACCGGTGGAAATCAAGTCCGACGTGTATCCACTTCCCAGGGTAGCGCCACGGACACGCCCGCAGCCACGCATCCAGCCAGATGACGCGCTGCATCTGCGCCTGGACATCACCGCAGGGCTGAACCGCATGTGTCGTGTCATGAACCTGCTGCAGGAGGAGGAGGAAGGAGCCAAGCCAGAAACAGTTGCGCGGATAGCCTCGGCGGCTCCGGCGGCCAGAGGTGTCCAGCCAGCTGTGCAGCCTGCCCCGCCGCAAGTGAAGGGGGTGGATCAGGACGCAGCAGCAGGCCAGGCTCAGCATGCGGCAGCCAGTGCCGCCATCTACACACGGACGACGCCCTCGGGGGTGCCGTACTGTGTTGCTGGGGCTGCAGGGGGACGTGTGCGCGGCATCGAGGACATACCTTCGAGCGTGATGGGCATGCTGCTGAAACAGGATCAGCAAGCTGCGAGCTACTTTGACCGCAAGCAGCTAATGTTCTACTACCCTGAGGCAGCCATGCAGGTAGGGGCTACAGCGGCCCCACAGCTGCGCTATTTGAGGGACCATTGCGCCGACGTGAACCTGATCACGAGGCGTGCAGCAGCCTTGCTGGGTTTACCGATTCGTAGGACGTCCACGGGCCTAAACACCTCCGCGGACCAGGACGCTGAAGTCATCGGGGAAGTGGAAACCCAAGGAATCAGGGTTACAATATTGCCGGGTACGGCGCATGAGGTACAGTTGGGCCTAACCCAGACATTGGTGGTGGAGCAGGCGGCTATGTACGATGTGCTCATTGGCAACGATCAGATGCACCCAGTTGCAGACGCCATTACCCAGTACCCGGTCGCTCAACTCCACCTGTACCCCAACTTACTGGAGCATCCCAAGTACATCGTGTCCATCCCCATGACTACAGTCAATCGCCCCATCAAGGAGGCGGGTGTCGCGCACAAAAGGGTAGCCCTCGCCACCTCCAGCTTATCCCGCGACCCTGAATCGCCGGGAAAGCTGGGGGGGGGATGCAGCTCGGCGGCAACCACTTCCACAGCAAAACCGGAGCACTTAGTCATGGAGCAGCGAGACTGGGGGTGGCCGAGGCAAGCGCTCAGTATGGCAAGTGCCCTGGGTGGCTTAGCAGTCAACGCTGTGAGCAATCTGGCAGAAGCAGCGGTACCCAAGGTGGAGTTGCAGCTGAGCCCGCAGTCAAGCCCACGTCGCCGCGGTAAGAGGAAGCGGCCAACTAGGCGGGTACGTGAAGAAAAGTACCTGCGGGTCAAGCGCCGCACATGGTGGACCTCCGTCTCTGCGAGCCTGCTGGCCCTCATCCTCATCTCTCTCACGGTGGGGGCAGGAGCTATGCAGGGCCACGTCACCGGGAGCCATGGTGTTGAGTTAGCCACACATGCAGCAGCCACCGGAGGCTACATGCTGCGTCAAACCGGGTGGGATTGTACGGCCCCGAACCGCGCAGTCCCACACGGTCAAGCAGCGGTGGATGCTGGAAGGCAAGTGCGCTGGGACAGCGACCCGTCATCAGCCCTGGCAAGCGTGGCATCATTCACACCGGAGGGAAACTCGGCGGCAACCGCCTATGAGCGGTATCAGAAGGATGCGGAGGGTGGCTGGATCTGGGGCAACAGCATCACCCTGGATACCACGACCAATGCAGCACTGAAGGAGGCCGTGCGGGTACGCAAGCATTCCGCCTTTGCGTATAGCATGGAGGAGCTCCCGGGCTACTCGGGTGATCAAGGCCCATTCTCCCTGGACCTCGACACAGATAAGCCGGTGGTGCAGCCCCCGCGACGTTACAGCCCCAAGGAAAAGGAGGTCATCGCTGCCAAGACAGCGGAACTGATGAAGCCTGGCATCGTCAAGGAGTACGTCGGTCCGACCATGTGTGCGGTGAACCCAGTGCTGGCAGCCAAGAAGGACCCGCAGACTGGCATGTGGACGGATCACCGCATGGCTCAAGACTACAGGCCGGTCAATCAGCATACCTTGTCAGACAGATACGGGCTGCACCGTCCGGAGGAGATCTTCCAACGGGTGGGCAAGGCCGTCATTTTCTCCAAGCTGGACCTACGGCAGGGCTTCCTTCAGATCCCAATCAAGCCCGAGGATCAGCCCAAGACAGCCTACTGGGTCGGCAATAAGCTAATGATGTACACCAGGATGCCGTATGGACTCAAGAACGCCAGCGCCAAGTTCCAGCGAGTTATGGACTACGAGCTGGCGAAGGCGGGGCTTGACGACATCAGCGTAGCCTTCATTGATGACGTGCTAATCTGGTCAGAAACCCCGGAGCAGCATGTGCGTGACGTGGAGCGTGTGCTGGATGCCTTGTCTGCGTGTGACCTACGGGCCCACCCGGACAAATCCATCTTCGGCGCGGACGTCATTGAGTACCTGGGCCATAATCTCAGCCCGTTCGGCATCAGTCCGCATCAAGCCAAGGTCGCCGCCATCATGGCACTCCAACCGCCCAAGAACGTCTCCGAGCTACGCACGCAGCTTGGCTTTGTCAACTACTACCGCTGCTACGTGCCCAACATGAGCCAGACGGTGGTGGAGCTGAACAAGCTGCTCAAGAAGGACGTGCCTTGGAGCTGGGGACCGGCGCAGCAGGAGGCTCACGATGCGATTAAGGCCGCCTTCCTCCGAGAGGGTATGGTCCTTCGTCGCATTGACTACAGCCGGCCGTTGATTCTGCACACGGACTTCTCCAACAGGGGCATTGGCGCAGTGCTGGGCCAGCTGGATGATGAGGGGAATGAATACATGTGCGCCTGCATCAGCCGGTCACTCAACAAGCACGAGGCACAGTACAGCAGCTACAAGGGGGAGATGCTGGCGGCGGTCTGGGCAGTGAAGATGTTTAGGCATCATCTCATTGGTGGGCCACCTTTCAAGCTCGTCACGGATCATCAGCCGCTCACCTACCTCATGAGCGCTGAGGGCCTGACGGGTCAGTATGCGCGGTTCGCTCTGGTGCTGCAGGAGTACAACTTCACCATCGAGCACCGTCCGGGCATACGACATCAGAACGCGGACACACTCTCCCGTAACCCCCGTGCATGCAGTGCAGACAACACGGGCGCCAGACTGGACGAGGACTTGGAGCATGCAGCTGAACTGGGGCCGGCACCCAGGGAGGCTTTGGCTACGGTCCGGGCGGCATGGGCGGATAACCAGCTGGCGAGCGCATCTGTGCACCTGACGGCAGCGGTGGCACCGTTCAGTGAGGACTTCTGCCCGTCACCGGAGGAGGCAATCTTGGGCTGGAACGGGTGGCGTTTTGAGGAACGGGCGCCACCACCCGAGCCGACGAACCCCGTCAAGGTGCGCGAGAGGAGGCAGCTGCACAGCGCGGCTCAGGAGTGGTTCTCAACCGCCAAGCGGCTGGGGGGGCTGCGCGATCACTGTGAGGGCGACACCAGGTTGCACAACGTGGGATCACCCTTCTTCCAGTATGCCATGCAGCGCGGTATTACCCTGTACGAACCCCTGGGTGGTGCCTGTACCGGCCTAGAGTCCTGCCTTCGCAATGGGATCCGGGTGAACCGGTACCTGTACTCTGACACCAGCCCTGAGGCCCGTGGAGTTGCAGCAGTCAGGCTGGCCGCGCTGACGGCTGCACACCCGGAGCTGCTACCCCCGGAGGCCTGGAGAGACGCCTTCTCCAGCCTGCCAGCGGATGTAAAGGAGGTGACCCGGGAGCAATTGAGGGCAGTGGGAGCGCAGGACGGCGACGCCTGGATGACGGTGGCATTCTGGGACGAAGAATCAGTGCAGGCGGTGCCTTCAGTGCTACGAGTGGTGGAATTGCTGCAGGAGCTTGTCACAGAGCCACGCCCTGCATGCATCCTTGGTCGCTGCGCCCCCATCCATGCGGCTGAGTCGGACAAGGAGGAGCAGGTGGCAACAGAAGTTAGCCTTATGCTGGGGGGGTCCGTACTAGCTGACGCGGCTAGATTCGGATCCTATGCGCATCGGATGTACCAGAGCTGGAGCAACTTAAGTGCTCCGGAGCACGTTAGCAGCGTGGTGAAGAACGCAGCACGGCCTGCAGGTCGGCGATTGGGGGATATTCTGACATCGGACCACGCAGTGCCGATCATGGGGAAGCAGATGAGGGCCCCGTACTACCCCTGTGACCATGGCGGCATGCCAGCTGTGGCCTTCTATCCGGGTGCAGTGGGTTGCACGGACGTCTCGGAGAGGCAGGGCATCAGCACGCCCTTGTTCAACAGCCACACGGGAAAGTACGAAGCCCCGTCAGTCGTGGAGTGTGAGCGCGCATTAGGATTGGAGGAGGACAGCACTGAGGTCGCTAGCTTGTCCCCGGATGAGCGGCGGACCCTGCTGGCTCGCGCCACCGACGTCACCTACTTGTCCAGTGTGCTGGCGATTTATCGGGTCATGGCTGGGCAGGTCAAGGGAGTGGTCCCCATGAGGTCCCACGCAGCGGCGACCCAGGCCTGCAGCAATGGCTTAGCCCGATCCCTCGCCGATTCTGCCCTCAGCAAACATGGCGGCGCAGTGATCGCGATGGCCTCAGCTCAGACACCGGCAGCGCAGGTGGAGGACGCCAAGGGCAGGGATATTTGGGATGACGAACAGACCCTACACCTGCTGCGTCACGGAGTTATGCCGCAGGGCCTATCCACTCCGGAACAGAAGCGGTGCTCGCGTAGGGCACGGTTGTACCGCTTCCAGGGGGACACCTTGTACCGCATCGAGGGAGATGCCAAGGCACGTGTCGTACCTCGGCCGGCCGAGCGTACTGACATCATCAAGCGGACTCATGAGGACACTGGTCACTTTGGGGTGCGACGGACCACAGGACTTATCTTAACGAGCTACTGGTGGCGTGGGATGTCGGAGGATGTGGCAGCCGTCGTAAGGCACTGCTCAGCCTGTGACCGTGTCAGCGCCAGCTTCAACAGCAGGGCCCCCGAGCTCAACCCCCTGCCTATCTCGGGACTTTTCTATCGTTGGGGCGTGGACCTGTGTGGGCCGTTTGACCGCACCTCCAGGGGCAACGTGTACACCATGATCTGCATCGAACATTTCTCCAAGTACGTGGTCATGATTCCGCTGCCGGACAAGCAAGCGGAGCACACGGCCTTCGCCTTTCAGCAGCACGTGCTGGAGAGATACGGGGCATGCGCAGAGGTGTGCTCGGATCAAGGCAGCGAGTGGAAGGGGGAGTTTGCGCAGATGCTGGTAGATTCGTTCATCGATCACCGTCAGACGTCGGCCAGTCATCCCCAGGCTAATGGGCTAACGGAGCGCGCGGTTCAAACCTGCAAAAATGCGCTCCGACGCATTGCGCAGGCAGGAGGAGGCAATCAGGAGTGGGACAAGCAGCTGGCCTACATCATGCTGGGTTACAACTGCTCGGTTCAGTCGTCTTCTCGCCTTGCGCCTTACCATGTCATGCATGCCGTGGAACCCACGATACCACCAGCCATTAAGGAGCGGTTTTCGGAGGAGGTAAATCTGGACGATCAAGAGATGGCAGCCAGCTCAGTCATGCAGCGTGCGGCTGTGCTTCGTCGACACATGGCGGTGGCAGGCAGCAATCTGCTAATAGCGCAGCATCGGGACACCCTACGATACGCCCGGATGAGGGGGGGTGCCGTGCTGCCACGCCTGCGCCGGTTTGATATCGGCGATTACGTGTATTACAGGAACACAACGGCGAGAACTACGTTGGACCCACAGGCGCGACCCGAGATCCTGCGCGTCACTGAGGTTCGTCCTACGGGCGTACTTGTCCTGGAAGGTCGTTGCGGCAACACCATTACGGCACACGTGACCCATTGTGCGCCGTGTCATCTGCCCATTAGTGACCATCAGGTGGACCCCAGGCTTGCTAGGCCCTCGCCCAGTTTACCGTGTGAGGTTTGCAGCTTTCCCGATGGAGAGGAGTGGATGCTGCTGTGCGATGGTTGTGGCACGGGGTGGCACACCTACTGCCTACGACCCCCGCTGAGTCATATCCCTGAAGGCGAATGGGTTTGCCCCAGGTGTGAGGCCAAGGGGATTCAGGTCAGCGATTTGCAGGCGTTGGGTCCTGACCCCTCGTCTGGCAAGCCGCTGCAGCCGCCCAAACACCTGCGGGAGCTTCAAGGAGCCGCGATTATGAGGGAGGCACGAGGACGTGGACGCCGCAGCACGGCCCACCTCGGGGTGGCGTCGTACGTGGGGCGGCAAGGACGTGCGCATCGGTTTCAAGTCACCTATGATGACGGCGTGGTGGAGGTGCTGGGGGTCACAGAGCTGAGAAATCGCCTGGCTCCTAAGCAGCGTGCGCCGAAATCAGTGAGGGCGAGTACATCTCAGGTCTCGTCGAGCTGGGGGCTGGACAGCCCACAGCAGGTGGAGACGGCGGTTGTGCAGGGCATGCCCGGAGAGCATGAGGTCTACAAGCTTTCCGCGCTCAGCACGGCACTGTCACTAGGTCGGATCCGTCCATGCCCTGTGACCGTGCAGGAGGTTGACGTGCTTTTAGGGGCATTGGCGCTGGAGGCTGCAGGTGCAATATTCCTGCCGTTCAAGTGGCATGAGGAGGTGCTACAGCAGCTCAGGGAAGCAGCTTGTGTGTTTAAGTTTCTGCCAGGAAAGCCGGACCTGAAGGCGCTAGAGCCGAGAGCCTTGGAGCAGGCGCAAAAGGACGGTTTGGGCATGAATGTCATCGCAGTAGATGTTGGGGCTGAGGTTTTGGATTTAGCGTTTCCAGCCATTGTGCAGTTCGCTGGGGTTGTAGCTCTTGCGTGCGTCTCTTATAGCTACCTGTCGGCCGCGGATTATGCTAGGATGCGGTGGTTGCTGGGTTTGCGTAAGCAAGGCAGGTTGGCTATCTTGAAGATGGGGGAACGCATGTGGGTCATGGTGTTTAGCAACGCCCTGTGGAAGCATGCACTGCTGCAGGATGAGGGCAGTCTGCATGAGTTAGCCTAAGAGTTTTTCGCCTTAGCCAGCTCACGGGAGCTGACACAGCACCCAGAGCTGGGGGGGGGAGTGAGTGTTTCGCATATAGTATGTTTGCTGGGCGGTAATCGGGCGTGACAGCTGTCACGACGGATTAAGTAACCGAACATGATAGGTAACATGGTGGCCGGCGGCATGCGGTGCTCAGGCCATAGTAAGAATGACGCAGCATAACGAAGTAATTGGGGCTTAGGGGACCAGACAATTGGCCCATTCGGAACGGCTGAATCAAGAATGTTTGGGAAATGGCCGGGCCGGGCCTGGTCTTTATAGCGAATTAGTTGTACGACAGGATAATATGGCAGGTAGAACGACAGTATCAATTTGGCCGTTGTTTCCCAATTGTTTATTTCGTGTGGATCAATTTCGCATATTCTACCTGATGTAGTTTTCGGATTTCGTTGTGATGCGCTTTGGACCTTTCGACTGTCGCGATGACGTGTACGGCATCAGCAGTCGAATAGGTATATTATGGCTAATAGAGCAAGTGAACTTTGTCACTTGGCTCTAGAAGCGTTTAGTACTTCTTGAGCGTAACCGACCGAACTTTGAATCAAACTTTCTTTCGCTTTCCTTACCGATTTGTAACGGATTAGTCCTGCCAAGCCCTTTGCCGAGCCGTGTCCTGGAGCTTAGATCAGCTATTCAAGCCCTTGGTTGGTAGGATCCCTTCCTACAACCCGCGGACGAGTTACAGGCTGGACTGGACGCATCGCGGAGTCAAGTCGAGTACCTTTCAAGGCCCTAGCCCAACCCACAGTGAGTGTTTCGCATATAGTATGTTTGCTGGGCGGTAATCGGGCGTGACACAGCCGCTCGTGCAGCGGTGTTACGCCGCTGTTCCGCAGCCCTGCACTCCGGATCTCGACGGGCAGCCGCTCGTGCAGCGGTGTTACGCCGCTGTTCCGCAGCCCTGCGCTCCGGATCTTGACGCGCAACCGCTCGCGCAGCAGCGTCACGCTCCTGCTCCGCAGCCGCGCGCTCCGGATCGAGACGCGCAACCGCTCGCGCAGCAGCGTCACGCTCCTGCTCCGCAGCCGCGCGCTCCGGATCGAGACGAGCATCCCGCATCCGTGCTGCATCCGCGCTGAGCTGCACGCACGACGCACTCGTCCCTCTGAAACCTCTGAAATGGAAACCGCCGGCCAGTGTACCCAGACGCTCCCGACTACGCACCTCGGACTGCGGCGCCGCACAGAGCGAAGTGGCAAGCGCGGACCTCTGCCCGTCAGCGACGTCACGCCCCTGCTCCGCAGCCCTGCGCTCCGGATCGAGACGAGCTTCCCGCATCCGTATTGCATCCGCGCTGAGCTGCACGCTCGACGCACTCGTACCTCTCAAATGGAAACCGCCGGCCAGTGTACCCAGGCGCTCGCGACCGCGAGCCTCGGCCCGCCGAGGCGAATCATCATTTATTCGGTCCGTCATAACTGATGGGAGCCGTCTCTAAACGAACCGACGGCCGGGCCAACGGGGGGACGAACCGACGAGGAACGATCCGACAACTGTAAAGAGCCCAAGTCCAGGAAAAGAGAACGTTAAGAGAAAGAAATCGAACGGATATATATATATATATCCGCGACCACGATGCATATGATACCTGGGGCGAGCCGACGCACGCAAAGAAGGCCGTACGCCTTTCAAAAAGCCACACATTTTGCGCAAACAACGTTGGACGGGACGCGCACCGGCGTTGGATGACCGCGTCATCCAACGCCGGAAGGTTCGAATATATGGCTATCAAATATGTATGGGTATATATCAATCCGGTCCGACTACAATATTACAAGTATGTATAGCGAACCGCGCACCCGGAGATGCATCGAGTCGCACCGCGATCGCTCAGCGAGAACCATCCGGTGACGACCGGAATCGAACCCGCGACCTCGCCTTTTACGCCGCGATGTCTTAAGCGCGCGCGGAGCTCCGAAACCCGAGAACGACGGCCCGAAAAACGCGAGTTTCCAGAAACCCGAACAGACAGACGGACGGACAACGAAAAGTCGGGGTAAGGTCTCCGTTCCGACGACGGAACGACTATCGTCGTTCACGTCTATGTCGGAACTACGACGAAAAATCGGCCTAAGGTCTCCGTTCCGACGACGGAACGACTACGTCGTTTACGTCTATGTCGGAACTACGACGACTGCACGGCCCTCCTGCTGCCTATCTAGCTATCCCACCAGCCACCTACATATATCCTTGGCCAGGGCGGCAGGGGTCATCGTTGTGCATGTGCAAGCACGGAACAAATGACCATCTTACATATATATATATATATATATATAGGGTGGCTATTACGTATGTGCGTGCGTGTGTGCTTGTGTGTTGTGTTGTATGTATCCTTGCATTTGAGCTTCCTGGGTGGCCACGGGGGGCTGGCGGTCTCCCATTCTTGGAGGGACGGCCTTCATTCAACAGCCCGGCTCGGTCATGGTAGGTGCCCCGCCGCACGGCTGTATGTACAAGTGTAGGTGCATGTTTGTATGCGTGCTCTGTTTGTGATGTGCACGCGCCTCCCTCGCCTCAAAACTGCGGCAGTCTCGCCGTCACGGGGAATCGAACCCCGGCCTCCCGCGTGCATGCCTCGGAGCGCCCGAGCTCTCTCTCACTCTGACAGGCGGGGATACTGACCACTATACGATGACGACTCGGCAACACATGTCCGGAGCGCTGCTGCGCTTGCCCACATACACTGACTCGTCCCTAGCTAGCCAAGCCCAGCACAATACATAAGAAGTGAATCGGGATGCTGCTGCTGGCTTGGGGGTGGCTGCGGAGCCAGATAGAGTTTCACCTGGCAGTTCACAGCAGGCATATATGCGTCCCGCTCTGTGGTTGATCATTATTCGGGCTGCAGGCTTGTATCCGCCGCCATTTTAAGGCCGCTTTCTCTTCGCATGCATACGTCTCCACGCACGCACACGTACACCTACCCCGCCCATGTTTCCTTCATCATGCTGAACGACCACACCTGCTGGCTGCCGTATGACCATACGGATCTCCCTTCGTTCTTCTCCACCCTCACGCATTCTATCCATGCATGGAGAGTAGTCCGATCGATCGATCGATCGATCAATCGATCGATCACGTACGTATATATGCGCCCTCTTACCCCTAACGAACTAACGAACTAACGAACTGCACGGCCCTCCTGCTGCCTATCTAGCTATCCCACCAGCCACCTACATATATCCTTGGCCAGGGCGGCAGGGGTCATCGTTGTGCATGTGCAAGCACGGAACAAATGACCATCTTACATATATATATATAGGGTGGCTATTACGTATGTGCGTGCGTGTGTGCTTGTGTGTTGTGTTGTATGTATCCTTGCATTTGAGCTTCCTGGGTGGCCACGGGGGGCTGGCGGTCTCCCATTCTTGGAGGGACGGCCTTCATTCAACAGCCCGGCTCGGTCATGGTAGGTGCCCCGCCGCACGGCTGTATGTACAAGTGTAGGTGCATGTTTGTATGCGTGCTCTGTTTGTGATGTGCACGCGCCTCCCTCGCCTCAAAACTGCGGCAGTCTCGCCGTCACGGGGAATCAAACTCCGGCCTCTCGCGTGCATGCCTCGGAGCGCCCGAGCTCTCTCTCACTCTGACAGGCGGGGATACTGACCACTATACGATGACGACTCGGCAACACATGTCCGGAGCGCTGCTGCGCTTGCCCACATACACTGACTCGTCCCTAGCTAGCCAAGCCCAGCACAATACATAAGAAGTGAATCGGGATGCTGCTGCTGGCTTGGGGGTGGCTGCGGAGCCAGATAGAGTTTCACCTGGCAGTTCACAGCAGGCATATATGCGTCCCGCTCTGTGGTTGATCATTATTCGGGCTGCAGGCTTGTATCCGCCGCCATTTTAAGGCCGCTTTCTCTTCGCATGCATACGTCTCCACGCACGCACACGTACACCTACCCCGCCCATGTTTCCTTCATCATGCTGAACGACCACACCTGCTGGCTGCCGTATGACCATACGGATCTCCCTTCGTTCTTCTCCACCCTCACGCATTCTATCCATGCATGGAGAGTAGTCCGATCGATCGATCGATCGATCAATCGATCGATCACGTACGTATATATGCGCCCTCTTACCCCTAACGAACTAACGAACTAACGAACTGCACGGCCCTCCTGCTGCCTATCTAGCTATCCCACCAGCCACCTACATATATCCTTGGCCAGGGCGGCAGGGGTCATCGTTGTGCATGTGCAAGCACGGAACAAATGACCATCTTACATATATATATATAGGGTGGCTATTACGTATGTGCGTGCGTGTGTGCTTGTGTGTTGTGTTGTATGTATCCTTGCATTTGAGCTTCCTGGGTGGCCACGGGGGGCTGGCGGTCTCCCATTCTTGGAGGGACGGCCTTCATTCAACAGCCCGGCTCGGTCATGGTAGGTGCCCCGCCGCACGGCTGTATGTACAAGTGTAGGTGCATGTTTGTATGCGTGGTCGCACGTATGCGTGGCTTGCTCTGTTTGTGATGTGCACGCGCCTCCCTCGCCTCAAAACTGCGGCAGTCTCGCCGTCACGGGGAATCGAACCCCGGCCTCCCGCGTGCATGCCTCGGAGCGCCCGAGCTCTCTCTCACTCTGACAGGCGGGGATACTGACCACTATACGATGACGACTCGGCAACACATGTCCGGAGCGCTGCTGCGCTTGCCCACACTGACTCGTCCCTAGCTAGCCAAGCCCAGCACAATACATAAGAAGTGAATCGGGATGCTGCTGCTGGCTTGGGGGTGGCTGCGGAGCCAGATAGAGTTTCACCTGCAGTCACAGCAGGCATATATGCGTCCCGCTCTGTGGTTGATCATTATTCGGGCTGCAGGCTTGTATCCGCCGCCATTTTAAGGCCGCTTTCTCTTCGCATGCATACGTCTCCACGCACGCACACGTACACCTACCCCGCCCATGTTTCCTTCATCATGCTGAAGGACCACACCTGCTGGCTGCCGTATGACCATACGGATCTCCCTTCGTTCTTCTCCACCCTCACGCATTCTATCCATGCATGGAGAGTAGTCCGATCGATCGATCGATCGATCAATCGATCGATCACGTACGTATATATGCGCCCTCTTACCCCTAACGAACTAACGAACTAACGAACTGCACGGCCCTCCTGCTGCCTATCTAGCTATCCCACCAGCCACCTACATATATCCTTGGCCAGGGCGGCAGGGGTCATCGTTGTGCATGTGCAAGCACGGAACAAATGACCATCTTACATATATATATATAGGGTGGCTATTACGTATGTGCGTGCGTGTGTGCTTGTGTGTTGTGTTGTATGTATCCTTGCATTTGAGCTTCCTGGGTGGCCACGGGGGGCTGGCGGTCTCCCATTCTTGGAGGGACGGCCTTCATTCAACAGCCCGGCTCGGTCATGGTAGGTGCCCCGCCGCACGGCTGTATGTACAAGTGTAGGTGCATGTTTGTATGCGTGGTCGCACGTATGCGTGGCTTGCTCTGTTTGTGATGTGCACGCGCCTCCCTCGCCTCAAAACTGCGGCAGTCTCGCCGTCACGGGGAATCGAACCCCGGCCTCCCGCGTGCATGCCTCGGAGCGCCCGAGCTCTCTCTCACTCTGACAGGCGGGGATACTGACCACTATACGATGACGACTCGGCAACACATGTCCGGAGCGCTGCTGCGCTTGCCCACACTGACTCGTCCCTAGCTAGCCAAGCCCAGCACAATACATAAGAAGTGAATCGGGATGCTGCTGCTGGCTTGGGGGTGGCTGCGGAGCCAGATAGAGTTTCACCTGGCAGTTCACAGCAGGCATATATGCGTCCCGCTCTGTGGTTGATCATTATTCGGGCTGCAGGCTTGTATCCGCCGCCATTTTAAGGCCGCTTTCTCTTCGCATGCATACGTCTCCACGCACGCACACGTACACCTACCCCGCCCATGTTTCCTTCATCATGCTGAACGACCACACCTGCTGGCTGCCGTATGACCATACGGATCTCCCTTCGTTCTTCTCCACCCTCACGCATTCTATCCATGCATGGAGAGTAGTCCGATCGATCGATCGATCGATCAATCGATCGATCACGTACGTATATATGCGCCCTCTTACCCCTAACTAACTAACTAACTAACTAACTGCACGGCCCTCCTGCTGCCTATCTAGCTATCCCACCAGCCACCTACATATATCCTTGGCCAGGGCGGCAGGGGTCATCGTTGTGCATGTGCAAGCACGGAACAAATGACCATCTTACATATATATATATATATATATATATATAGGGTGGCTATTACGTATGTGCGTGCGTGTGTGCTTGTGTGTTGTGTTGTATGTATCCTTGCATTTGAGCTTCCTGGGTGGCCACGGGGGGCTGGCGGTCTCCCATTCTTGGAGGGACGGCCTTCATTCAACAGCCCGGCTCGGTCATGGTAGGTGCCCCGCCGCACGGCTGTATGTACAAGTGTAGGTGCATGTTTGTATGCGTGGTCGCACGTATGCGTGGCTTGCTCTGTTTGTGATGTGCACGCGCCTCCCTCGCCTCAAAACTGCGGCAGTCTCGCCGTCACGGGGAATCGAACTCCGGCCTCCCGCGTGCATGCCTCGGAGCGCCCGAGCTCTCTCTCACTCTGACAGGCGGGGATACTGACCACTATACGATGACGACTCGGCAACACATGTCCGGAGCGCTGCTGCGCTTGCCCACATACACTGACTCGTCCCTAGCTAGCCAAGCCCAGCACAATACATAAGAAGTGAATCGGGATGCTGCTGCTGGCTTGGGGGTGGCTGCGGAGCCAGATAGAGTTTCACCTGGCAGTTCACAGCAGGCATATATGCGTCCCGCTCTGTGGTTGATCATTATTCGGGCTGCAGGCTTGTATCCGCCGCCATTTTAAGGCCGCTTTCTCTTCGCATGCATACGTCTCCACGCACGCACACGTACACCTACCCCGCCCATGTTTCCTTCATCATGCTGAAGGACCACACCTGCTGGCTGCCGTATGACCATACGGATCTCCCTTCGTTCTTCTCCACCCTCACGCATTCTATCCATGCATGGAGAGTAGTCCGATCGATCGATCGATCGATCAATCGATCGATCACGTACGTATATATGCGCCCTCTTACCCCTAACGAACTAACGAACTAACTAACTGCACGGCCCTCCTGCTGCCTATCTAGCTATCCCACCAGCCACCTACATATATCCTTGGCCAGGGCGGCAGGGGTCATCGTTGTGCATGTGCAAGCACGGAACAAATGACCATCTTACATATATATATAGGGTGGCTATTACGTATGTGCGTGCGTGTGTGCTTGTGTGTTGTGTTGTATGTATCCTTGCATTTGAGCTTCCTGGGTGGCCACGGGGGGCTGGCGGTCTCCCATTCTTGGAGGGACGGCCTTCATTCAACAGCCCGGCTCGGTCATGGTAGGTGCCCCGCCGCACGGCTGTATGTACAAGTGTAGGTGCATGTTTGTATGCGTGCTCTGTTTGAGATGTGCACGCGCCTCCCTCGCCTCAAAACTGCGGCAGTCTCGCCGTCACGGGGAATCAAAGTCCGGCCTCTCGCGTGCATGCCTCGGAGCGCCCGAGCTCTCTCTCACTCTGACAGGCGGGGATACTGACCACTATACGATGACGACTCGGCAACACATGTCCGGAGCGCTGCTGCGCTTGCCCAGCCTGACTCGTCCCTAGCTAGCCAAGCCCAGCACAATACATAAGAAGTGAATCGGGATGCTGCTGCTGGCTTGGGGGTGGCTGCGGAGCCAGATAGAGTTTCACCTGGCAGTTCACAGCAGGCATATATGCGTCCCGCTCTGTGGTTGATCATTATTCGGGCTGCAGGCTTGTATCCGCCGCCATTTTAAGGCCGCTTTCTCTTCGCATGCATACGTCTCCACGCACGCACACGTACACCTACCCCGCCCATGTTTCCTTCATCATGCTGAAGGACCACACCTGCTGGCTGCCGTATGACCATACGGATCTCCCTTCGTTCTTCTCCACCCTCACGCATTCTATCCATGCATGGAGAGTAGTCCGATCGATCGATCGATCGATCAATCGATCGATCACGTACGTATATATGCGCCCTCTTACCCCTAACGAACTAACGAACTAACTAACTGCACGGCCCTCCTGCTGCCTATCTAGCTATCCCACCAGCCACCTACATATATCCTTGGCCAGGGCGGCAGGGGTCATCGTTGTGCATGTGCAAGCACGGAACAAATGACCATCTTACATATATATATATAGGGTGGCTATTACGTATGTGCGTGCGTGTGTGCTTGTGTGTTGTGTTGTATGTATCCTTGCATTTGAGCTTCCTGGGTGGCCACGGGGGGCTGGCGGTCTCCCATTCTTGGAGGGACGGCCTTCATTCAACAGCCCGGCTCGGTCATGGTAGGTGCCCCGCCGCACGGCTGTATGTACAAGTGTAGGTGCATGTTTGTATGCGTGCTCTGTTTGAGATGTGCACGCGCCTCCCTCGCCTCAAAACTGCGGCAGTCTCGCCGTCACGGGGAATCAAAGTCCGGCCTCTCGCGTGCATGCCTCGGAGCGCCCGAGCTCTCTCTCACTCTGACAGGCGGGGATACTGACCACTATACGATGACGACTCGGCAACACATGTCCGGAGCGCTGCTGCGCTTGCCCAGCCTGACTCGTCCCTAGCTAGCCAAGCCCAGCACAATACATAAGAAGTGAATCGGGATGCTGCTGCTGGCTTGGGGGTGGCTGCGGAGCCAGATAGAGTTTCACCCACAGCAGGCATATATGCGTCCCGCTCTGTGGTTGATCATTATTCGGGCTGCAGGCTTGTATCCGCCGCCATTTTAAGGCCGCTTTCTCTTCGCATGCATACGTCTCCACGCACGCACACGTACACCTACCCCGCCCATGTTTCCTTCATCATGCTGAAGGACCACACCTGCTGGCTGCCGTATGACCATACGGATCTCCCTTCGTTCTTCTCCACCCTCACGCATTCTATCCATGCATGGAGAGTAGTCCGATCGATCGATCGATCGATCAATCGATCGATCACGTACGTATATATGCGCCCTCTTACCCCTAACGAACTAACGAACTAACTAACTGCACGGCCCTCCTGCTGCCTATCTAGCTATCCCACCAGCCACCTACATATATCCTTGGCCAGGGCGGCAGGGGTCATCGTTGTGCATGTGCAAGCACGGAACAAATGACCATCTTACATATATATATATAGGGTGGCTATTACGTATGTGCGTGCGTGTGTGCTTGTGTGTTGTGTTGTATGTATCCTTGCATTTGAGCTTCCTGGGTGGCCACGGGGGGCTGGCGGTCTCCCATTCTTGGAGGGACGGCCTTCATTCAACAGCCCGGCTCGGTCATGGTAGGTGCCCCGCCGCACGGCTGTATGTACAAGTGTAGGTGCATGTTTGTATGCGTGGCTTGCTCTGTTTGTGATGTGCACGCGCCTCCCTCGCCTCAAAACTGCGGCAGTCTCGCCGTCACGGGGAATCGAACCCCGGCCTCCCGCGTGCATGCCTCGGAGCGCCCGAGCTCTCTCTCACTCTGACAGGCGGGGATACTGACCACTATACGATGACGACTCGGCAACACATGTCCGGAGCGCTGCTGCGCTTGCCCAGCCTGACTCGTCCCTAGCTAGCCAAGCCCAGCACAATACATAAGAAGTGAATCGGGATGCTGCTGCTGGCTTGGGGGTGGCTGCGGAGCCAGATAGAGTTTCACCTGGCAGTTCACAGCAGGCATATATGCGTCCCGCTCTGTGGTTGATCATTATTCGGGCTGCAGGCTTGTATCCGCCGCCATTTTAAGGCCGCTTTCTCTTCGCATGCATACGTCTCCACGCACGCACACGTACACCTACCCCGCCCATGTTTCCTTCATCATGCTGAAGGACCACACCTGCTGGCTGCCGTATGACCATACGGATCTCCCTTCGTTCTTCTCCACCCTCACGCATTCTATCCATGCATGGAGAGTAGTCCGATCGATCGATCGATCGATCAATCGATCGATCACGTACGTATATATGCGCCCTCTTACCCCTAACTAACTAACTAACTAACTAACTGCACGGCCCTCCTGCTGCCTATCTAGCTATCCCACCAGCCACCTACATATATCCTTGGCCAGGGCGGCAGGGGTCATCGTTGTGCATGTGCAAGCACGGAACAAATGACCATCTTACATATATATATATAGGGTGGCTATTACGTATGTGCGTGCGTGTGTGCTTGTGTGTTGTGTTGTATGTATCCTTGCATTTGAGCTTCCTGGGTGGCCACGGGGGGCTGGCGGTCTCCCATTCTTGGAGGGACGGCCTTCATTCAACAGCCCGGCTCGGTCATGGTAGGTGCCCCGCCGCACGGCTGTATGTACAAGTGTAGGTGCATGTTTGTATGCGTGGCTTGCTCTGTTTGTGATGTGCACGCGCCTCCCTCGCCTCAAAACTGCGGCAGTCTCGCCGTCACGGGGAATCGAACCCCGGCCTCCCGCGTGCATGCCTCGGAGCGCCCGAGCTCTCTCTCACTCTGACAGGCGGGGATACTGACCACTATACGATGACGACTCGGCAACACATGTCCGGAGCGCTGCTGCGCTTGCCCAGCCTGACTCGTCCCTAGCTAGCCAAGCCCAGCACAATACATAAGAAGTGAATCGGGATGCTGCTGCTGGCTTGGGGGTGGCTGCGGAGCCAGATAGAGTTTCACCTGGCAGTTCACAGCAGGCATATATGCGTCCCGCTCTGTGGTTGATCATTATTCGGGCTGCAGGCTTGTATCCGCCGCCATTTTAAGGCCGCTTTCTCTTCGCATGCATACGTCTCCACGCACGCACACGTACACCTACCCCGCCCATGTTTCCTTCATCATGCTGAAGGACCACACCTGCTGGCTGCCGTATGACCATACGGATCTCCCTTCGTTCTTCTCCACCCTCACGCATTCTATCCATGCATGGAGAGTAGTCCGATCGATCGATCGATCGATCAATCGATCGATCACGTACGTATATATGCGCCCTCTTACCCCTAACTAACTAACTAACTAACTAACTGCACGGCCCTCCTGCTGCCTATCTAGCTATCCCACCAGCCACCTACATATATCCTTGGCCAGGGCGGCAGGGGTCATCGTTGTGCATGTGCAAGCACGGAACAAATGACCATCTTACATATATATATAGGGTGGCTATTACGTATGTGCGTGCGTGTGTGCTTGTGTGTTGTGTTGTATGTATCCTTGCATTTGAGCTTCCTGGGTGGCCACGGGGGGCTGGCGGTCTCCCATTCTTGGAGGGACGGCCTTCATTCAACAGCCCGGCTCGGTCATGGTAGGTGCCCCGCCGCACGGCTGTATGTACAAGTGTAGGTGCATGTTTGTATGCGTGGCTTGCTCTGTTTGTGATGTGCACGCGCCTCCCTCGCCTCAAAACTGCGGCAGTCTCGCCGTCACGGGGAATCGAACCCCGGCCTCCCGCGTGCATGCCTCGGAGCGCCCGAGCTCTCTCTCACTCTGACAGGCGGGGATACTGACCACTATACGATGACGACTCGGCAACACATGTCTGGAGCGCTGCTGCGCTTGCACACATACACTGACTCGTCCCTAGCTAGCCAAGCCCAGCACAATACATAAGAAGTGAATCGGGATGCTGCTGCTGGCTTGGGGGTGGCTGCGGAGCCAGATAGAGTTTCACCTGGCAGTTCGTTCACAGCAGGCATATATGCGTCCCGCTCTGTGGTTGATCATTATTCGGGCTGCAGGCTTGTATCCGCCGCCATTTTAAGGCCGCTTTCTCTTCGCATGCATACGTCTCCACGCACGCACACGTACACCTACCCCGCCCATGTTTCCTTCATCATGCTGAAGGACCACACCTGCTGGCTGCCGTATGACCATACGGATCTCCCTTCGTTCTAGTAATCCGATCAATCGATTGATTGATTGATTGATCGATCGATCGATCGATCACGTACGTATATATGCGCCCTCTTACCCCTAACTAACGAACTAACTGCACGGCCCTCCTGCTGCCTATCTAGCTATCCCACCAGCCACCTACATATATCCTTGGCCAGGGCGGCAGGGGTCATCGTTGTGCATGTGCGAGCACGGAACAAATGACCATCTTACATATATATAGGGTGGTTATTACGTATGTGCGTGTGTGCTTGTGTGTTGTGTTGTATGTGTATTGGGGTGTTACACTGTGGGCGACTCGCCTTACAAGGGCGAGCACCAAGGGGCCTGACCGGACTGAGCCACAGCGCAGGGGAGGGGCTCATGGCTTTGTCTGTCTGTCCTGGCATGTATGTATGTAGGTGCATGTATTTTTGGCGTGGTCGTATTGCGCATTTGTGATACCTAATGTGATAGGTACCTAGTGGCGATTGTTTTAAGCAAAGCCATGGACTAGGTCGACACGTCATATCCCAGAAATGCTACCATGCATAGGCCGTACACCTATATGGATTACATCTTTACAGCGAAGGGACAGGCGAAGACAGGCCCTCGGACAGGGCTTTATCGAAACGCAGTCAGGAATAAAGATGCCATGCACCATTGCCCACAACGCGTGCTGACATGAAGCTAATTCGCTGGCGTGCTGCCATATTGTCTGGGCGCCTGGCTTAGGTCTTGCTCCTTTTTTAACTGCACCAAGATGTTTACGGAAGAAAGAGATAAATTCATACATTGGTCATTACGAAGGCTGCTGTAGTCACGAGCAACCCGCACCACAATGCGTGACTATTTTTGCCGATTCTTTGGCATAACGTAATGAAGCAAAGCGCCAATAACATATGGAGGGGCCAATCGACCCAGTAGCAACTCATACACGCAATTTAAAAATCCCCTGCAGAATTGGTATCCAGCAATACCGCTGAAGGTCCGCGATCACCACCACTTGTCCGTACCCAGATCCTTTCCCCAAGGGATCAAGATAACGCGCTGCATACCCACGTTTACGAATGCCAGGCCACCATCAGTCAACGCCCCTCGATTAGACAACAAATATCATGGTCAAGCAACGGAAATGGCCAGCCCAGTGCTCGAACGGACCGCAGGCAGCGGTATCTGCCTTTCCTCTGTAAATACGAGGGCACTACTTAAGGCAACTATGAACTGCAGCCGTACCCCGAATCAAGGCACCATGTCCGTACCATGTCAAACACTATGCCGTACACCACGCATGACTGCATGCAGTGGCAGCACGGCCAACAGAAGCCCACGACAGGAGAACAGACCTCGCATCAACCAATTCAAAAGGTCTGACGTGTTTTTTTCACAGTGGGTCAACGTTCTTTCCTTCCCGCTCAGACTGTTACCGAGATGTACACAGCTACAAAAGCCCATCAGATAGGAACATCGCGATACGCACCATCACATGGCTAGTATCCACAACCACAACCGGATCAGAAAGGACCACCACTGCCAACAATAGCACTACCGTCGTCCTAACCGTCAGAAATCAAGGCACAGGAAACTTATTAATTTGCTGTTCCCAAGTGACAAACTATAAAACGGCCATCATCTTTAATTGCTGTTGATGGTATCATTATGAGACCACATCCGATCCCAGCACTGCTAAACCCTCCCCCCCCACACGTATCTCCGATTGCCAACCTTAAGAGACACGCAACAAAATAAAGATACCGCCCAACCAGACCAGTTCATCCACAATGGACTCCGTGATTCCGTTCATGCCATATGGTGGAGCCGTGCCCAACCAATCGCTCATTTAACCGCCGAAAGCATAGTCAGCAATATTGCCGTACATTCATACGCACATATGAAAGGCGCTTGTAACGATGCAATATTCCGTGCAGGACACAGGCTCGAATTCCGCCACCCAACTTCAATGCCAACGAGTTCCAAAGACATCAGCACCGCGCACACACAGACGAGCACGAAGCAAACATGTACGGAAAGAAGTTATTTCGCCGTACTCTTATAATGGTTTACGCCGACTGAACTGTGACCAAGGCTGAAAAGGATGAATCCAATCCAACGGTTCTTATGGCTGTGGCGGTATCCGGTGCACGGGCATATGCGCTTCATACACCTGCCTAAAGTCTCTACGGCGCAGCAGATATCCGTTCCGCCGCACAGCAAGGAAAACCGAGAAAAGCTGAATGACCCAAGCTTTTTCGCAAGATAGATGAGAAGGTAGTGGATGCGCACCTCAGCCGTCCTTATACACTTCCACATATACCTGAAGCCTTCATTACATCCACCCCACCAAACCGCATCACATACTCATTTGGCCACAACTGCCTTGCCGTCGTACTCCGGTATCCTTTTCCTTGGTTTTGTGGATGGGGGCAAAAGCTCACCGTTTCAAGAGGTTGAAGAGGGCGGGGCGGGGTGGGGTCTTGCATCCTGACTGCGCATCGGCGCGCATGTTTTTTTAGGCCTCACGCACGGCAGCACCGCATGGTCATATGGCGCATGCAGCCAATTACTCAACCAATGCTTACTACGCCAATAGGCTAGGGCTGGCCAGTCGATGTATCGGCAGCACGTTGCCGCGCACGGAACTTTTCCGGGTAGTCCCGGGGATTTTCCATTTGGCGTTATGTGCAGTATGCACTTCATGTTGACATGCTGACATTTTACCAGCAAGGACCGAACAGCAGGCGCGCCCTGCTGTTTAATTCTTCTCTTTTCCATTTGTCACTCACCTTGCCCGTTACGGCCGTTTCCTGCCACTCATACCCCGCAGATATATTCATGGTAGCCACCCCCCTACACCTCAGAATCAGCGGGGCAGCATGCGTAACTCGAACCCTCAAAACCCTGTCTCCCACAGTTGTATGGACGCAAACAGCAAACAGAAGCTACGCTCACACCCACCGCTTTATGCTCGGGACCGGCGCGGGCCCTTGACCCCTATCGGTCTCCGCTAGATGGTATTGTAATTTCAGAAAGAACTCCGTGAAAAGTAGATAGAGAAGGTTCCGGAGCGTGATAAATTGCTTGGCAACACCACCTATCTGTCGGGCGCTCTGTCTGATCTCTTCTGTTTGGTCATTTGTAACCCCAGCGCATCAACTCTTCACGCACGAGCTGCCGGCTGCGAGAACTTATAAGTCCCACCTTGCGCAGGCCGCTGTCGTCCAATGACGCCAGCTCGTTCAAACCGCCGGAAACCGCTCCTGTGATAGAACGGGAGTAGTGGCCCAGACCCAGCGACTCCAGAAGCTCCGAAACCGTGGAGGGACGCTGCGCCGTCGCCCTGCGTGAGGCTTGCTGCGAGCTGGCGCTGCAGCCGGCCCCGCCTGTTCCGCCAACGCTGCTTTCAGGGGAGAACCGAACCGGAGTCGTCAGCTGAGTGACTGTGGGCGACGGCCCGGAAGCCGCGTGGCGGATGCTGCTTCCGATGCCGTACTCAGCTGAGGATGGCGCGCCACCGTATGCAATGTCGACAGAAATCGGCGTCATCGAAGTGATTGCGTCAACGGCAACAACGGTCTGGTTAACGGCTCTGCCGGTGCCACCGACAGCGGAGCCCGCGAACGGCCCCACCGCAGCGTCGTACAGGTCTGGCTGTGAAGCCGTACGCAGTCGTGCCAGACGCGCCCGGGTTTCTGACGATAGGCCTGCGTATGGCGACGACAGACTGGGGACGGCGGCAGTGGCGGCGGTTGCTACTCCGCCGGCATGCACCGGCGTCGCAATCACTGTGGGTGAAAGCATAACAGGTGGCGATCCGAGCGACCCGGCAGTGGAGATTCCACCTGCGCTGACGCTGCCGGCGACGCTGCTGGCTGCGGCGTGGCCAATGCCGACACCGACACCGGCACCGACGCTGACGACGCCACCCGGTATCGAACCGATTGACGCGGCTTTTGGCGGGACGTGGATCCGTCGCATACTCGCGCTGGCAATAATCCTGGCGGTGGTGCTGCCAATCGCGCCGCCTCCGGTGCCCACACCGGCATTTCCTTCAGGCAACTGGAACTTCAGGAGGGGCTCTGAAGTGGACTGGGGCGAATTTGTGACGCCATCCTCTGGAGCAAATACGACACTCCCTTCCGTACTTTGCATCCTTGAGTCACCAGCCACCGGCACGTGTGGCCCCACCACCCGTAAGATACCACGTGCGTTCTCCTGTTGTTTTTGTTGTTGCTGTTGCTGCAAGGCCGTCATCAGATGTTGGTGCATTAGTGTTGCCGCCAGCGGTGATGCGCCGCCGCCGCCACCGCCGCCGCCACCGGCTCCGGCGATGCGGAAGGACGTGTTACGCGAGGGCCCGCATGAGCCACCCCTGGAGCTTGGTCCGCCACCAGGCCGGGGAGAGGCCGCACCTGAACCAGGCGATTGCTGCTGGGACCCAGCGTGCAAGCGCTGCATCCTTGTGAGCCCTGACAACCCGGCTTCGAGTGGGCCAGGGGACAAGTCCTGTACGAGTGACGCGTCGTTGGTGAGACGGCGGCCGCCAAGAGCGATGGAAGCTGCAGTACCGCCGGATGCGCATTCCCGACCGTTATTCGGGACGCTGCAACTGACGCCCGATACGCTGATGGCAGTTGTGCTGCCGAAACCATGTGCAGCAACAGAGGCGGCTCCACTGGTAGCACCGCCAGCGGTGACAAGACCAGCGGCAGATGCGGAATTGGAGCTGCCAGTGGCCGAGGAAGCTGTCTGCGCCGCAATATTGGCGGCGGCGTTGCTTAGCTCCATGGTCATTGCATTACTGCCAACGTCGCTGCTGGCGATGGCGGCAAGCTGCAGCATATCCCAAAATCGTTACGTGATTAGCGTAAGATGAAAATCAGCATCCGATAGATTTGAGGAAATCGAAAGGACGAGGATGAGACCGAAATGGGGAACAGGCTGTTTGCCCAGATGCATGCCGTCCTTGACCGCTGCACCCCTCCGCCACCCCTATTTGCCTCCCCGGCCACCAACTTTGGCGTTTGCCAATCATCCCTCACCCTTCGCCCTCACCGTGGAATCAATATCATTCCCGCTTGGATCCAGCGCTACATGCGGCACTTGCGCCAGCGTAATCGCATATCCTGAGGCTTTACAGCAGGAAGATCCCGACCCAGTTTGATGGCCATTGGCCACAGCAGGTAGACGCGCACAAAAGAAGGGACAATAACGAATGGAACAAGCAGGTTACGATACGGATACGCAATATGGGAGAAAGCTGAACACACAAACGCAACAGGGGACCATTGCGGATTCACGGAAATGGCGACGCGGTATGCGAACCCGAAAGGAAATCAGCTCATTTCAAACAAGAGCCTGACCGGTCAAGACGACCAGCCATGCGGGTAGTGTCATATAATGCAATAAATCCTCTGCCATCGTCAGCCAAGCTCATGAAAGATCCCCCGGCCGACATTGACCCTCCTGCCTGCATCACATTTCTGCTCAGATCCCGGAAAAATCCCGTTCCCTGAGACGCACTTAACGAGCTGCATGCACACGTATACACACTACACAACTCTTTCACCACAGACCCCTTTCTCACCTCTCGCATACCCCTTAGGAAGCCCCTCGAACATGGGCACACTCCCCATCAACTCACCGTCACTCTCCCTGCTCCGGCTCGGGCCCGCAAAGTGCGAACCGCTGCTGGCCATTACCCCGCCAACGGTGCTGCCCACGCTGCCGGCCATGTCGCCAGCGCCACTGGTGCTAAGGTGGCGGTTGGAGATGACCGGGATGATCTTGTACGCCGCGGAGCCACCACCGCCGCCTGGAATCCCGCCACCACGGACCGCACTGGCTTCCGGCGTTGGTGCCATTGATATTGAGGGAACAGGTACAACGCCCGCAGGGGACGTTTGCGGCAGCAGCGGCGGCGGCGCCACCGCCGTTGACGTGGCGGAGGTTGGTGGCACCAGCGCGTGCCTGGCCACCATTTGGCCTGCGCTGAAACCCAAGCCCAGGCCTTGGCCACCGCCGGCGACGGCAGCTGTGACAGCGCCGCCACCGGAGGTGCTGCCGGAAGCTCCTAGCAGGCAGTTTAGTATGGTCATGCCGTGAGCGGCGGCGGTTGCAGATCGTAGGTACTCCATCACGACGGAGCTGTCCAGGTGAGAGTAGTCGAGCATTCCGGGACTCATGCTACCGTCGGGGCCCGTACCCACCAGATAAGTACGAATGATTCCCAGGCTCTGTGCGGCAGTGGCAGGAGCAGTGCACAGAAGGGGTCCGTGAGCACGGATTACATGGACGCAAACGTATCAGTCAATCAGGGACACCTCAGACACGTCTCAAGGCTCAGGCTGACGAGGACTCCATGCGAAAAGCAACATGGCTTCAACAGAGCGAGTAATGGCCTGAACGACACTGGAGACATTAGCACTACCGCTAATAAAATAGCTGCAAGGCACTACAATAAAAGATCGATGCGGATCAAGGCGGAGTGGCCAGCGCTCCGAGTCAGCTTGGGCGGCGATTTCAAGTAGCGCGCTTTGGGGAGAGGACCAAATGAGGGAACCGGCTATCGGAAATGGCGAAGGCCGAATCGGCATGCCAGCATCCGTCTTCAATATACCTGAACCTGTGATGTGGTATACGGCATGAACTTTTCACCGCCTGCCGCCCGTACACGATTATGTACCACCTCCGTTACGTGGATGGTATTGGGCAGCGCAGTCGCCTGCGCGGGTGGATAGCAGGGTAGACATCAGGGTCGGGAGAAATGTGGCAAGGGCCCGCAGGTCCGGGTGAGGCGGGGTGGGGCAGACACAAGTCGAGTCGCAAGGCATAACATCAGACGGAAACTCAGTACTGTGCGGCGCTGGCCCTGGAACGCCTAGCGTCTATCAACCCACGAAGCTTTTAAATTTTGATAAAATCACCGTCAGACCCACCTGTAACCCCTGAGCTAGGCGAAGCGTGGTGCCAAACAGGCTGTAGCGCGGGTACTTGACGCCGATCACGCCCCCGAACACCGCGCCCACGTGGACCCCGATCCGAATCTGCATCTTGCCAAGCGTGTCTGGGTACGGGAGCGAATCCACCGCAGCTAGCATCTCACGAGCCAGATCCAGGATCAGCTTCACCTACGAGTACGGTGTTGCAAGGGGGAGGATCCGATTGGGCAGGGTAGGGCAAAGTTGCCAGGATGGAGCTGCTAGGGCGACAAGCCTAGATTGCGAGCTTTCCAGTGCCGAAAAAAGTGCGACGGAGGATTACGCATGTGTAACGGAGGTAAACGTTCGCGGGCCCCACCAGAGAGCGGGATGGGGGTAGTAGCACGGAGTCTACTTCTAGCGTATGCGTAGGTGTTGGGTGGGTGTGTGAGTGGGTGGATGGCCCGCTCCGTTTTTTCGCAGTGTTTACGTGCCTGCATGACATTACTTAAATGGCGATCCTGCGGCATGTGGCCCAGCGCAGCCACGTAGGAGTCGGTGTGGCAGTCCATCTGCGGCAGCAGACAACGGCCGTGGTATACATAGCAGATGTGGGTGGTGGTTGGGAGAAGTTAGTCGGTGGTTTGCACTTTTTATTAGTCAGTGAATGCGGGGTGTGAGAGCGTGAATGCATGCGCAGGGGCCTTATTCAAGTTGACAACGAGGAAGAGGTAAATGTAGTAATAAAGACGCAACGAGACTAAAGGTAGTCTTGTTGGTAGGTGGAAGATGTAGACGATGCTCACCCTGGCCCTGTGAAGAGGTTTTCATCATCCATGCATCTAAGAACCTTTCAATTAACCCCGCTCTCTCCCGTACGAACATTTACAGACATAGGCGCGTGCGCAACGGTTATGTCCTGCGACGAATATCCATGCTGTAAATGAAAGTGTCTTTTGTGTGCAGCTATATTTGGTTTCGGTGCCTGCTGTTCGGGTAGAAAGTGCTCGGTCGATACAGTAACTCGCCTTATGCACGCCCATCTTGTCCGTAAGGGCGTCGAACGTAGAGAAAAGCCGGTTGAGGGTGAGAATGCAGTCCGCTGTATCCGCGGCAGCGGCGAGGGCAGAGAAGCCCACCTGCACCCAAAGTGCAGAGCAGGAGAGGGCGGGGTGGAGCAGGTCAAGGACACTACAAGGCACGGTGCGCGCTACACTTTCAAAACGCGCTGCGCTTGCATCAAATTAGCTCATTACTACCATGCCAGTCCAGTCCAGTTCAGTCCAGTGGCCGTCCAGTCGTTCCTTGCCGTAGGAATCCGCTGGCTGGCGAGCCGTGCTAGCCGTATGTGCCAGCAATGCGTGCCCGTGTGATACGTACATGGGAATGCCACCCGCCAATACACTATCCATGCATACTACGCGTAAAAATGGTTCCTTCTCTTTTACGTCCACCCACCAACCTGGCTCTGAATTCCTCCCCAATTTGGGTCCCCTGGATGCATCAACAACCACGTGAACAGCATGGTGCTTTTCACGCCTGTATCGCAAACCCAACAAACTAGTCACCTGAACACCCAGCCGCTAAACCAACTGCCTGAATCCAACCTGCCTCTTAGCCACACAAGCAGGCAGCAGCCCCGCAAACCAGACTAGATCCAGACATGCGAATGGCCCATGCTTTCCCTTGCACAAATTCAACCCCCGACTTCAATTCACGCACAATGCGTATATTCACACGCCCCTACCCACCCACGCGCCGCATTACTCACTACGTCTGCACATAGCACCACCGCATCGCTGAACTTCTCCACAAGCACCCGGGTGCCCCCACGAAGGGAGGCCAGGATGTGGGGAGGGAGAATCTGCAAGGTGCACGAAGGAAAGGGGCGCAAAGGTAACCAGGTCGGCAATACCTGGGTCTGCATAAGAACACATCAAGTTGATTGCTTTCTGTTCGGGAATTCTTAGGGCTTCTCGGAAAGGTAGGACCGTTCTTACCTGCCGCAGGAGCGCCATGTTCCTTTCCGCTGCCTCCTGCAACTGCGCCACCTCTCCCATGAACATTCGCAACTGTGTCTCTACACGAGCCATCACCTCCTGCGGCTGGAAGGGCTTCGTGATGTAGTCACATGCGCCAGCCTGGGAGGGAGGTGAGGGTGACGGAGATGCGGGGAAGGAGAAGAGTAGCGGCTCACGTGAGAGGGAAGTAAAGGGAAGTAAGGAAAAGAGCAAAGGCAGGGGCGTGAAGGCAGGGAAGGAGCGGGATACACGAGTACGAAGTCCGGATGCCAACAGAGAAATGTGGGAACGATTTTGCCCCATCCTTCAGCATCGGTCAATGTGGTGGTGAGCTCAGGGTTGAGCTCCTCAAGGGTATTACTATGAAGACACCCAAGGTGCTGCACTACCAGCCAGCTACTGCTACTCATTGCGGCATTACTGCATTACCTACCAGCTTGGGTTACGCGCGTACCTTCAACTCCGCCCACCCAGTGATTTGCTTTCAAGCTGCTTTCATGTCTGGCCCTGATTCATGTCTGGCCCATGTTCTGCCCCACTTGCCTATTGCGATCGCACCTGCAGCCCTTTGATGACGTCCTTGGTTGAGGCCTTGCCACTGATCATGATAATTGGGGGAGGTACTCCTGGAGTCAAAGACCGCATTTTGAGGCACACCTGGACCACAAGGCAGTGAACGGGACATGGTCGTGACGGTGGTCATGGGGATACAGGTGGGATAAGATAAAGCTTCCATGAGATCAGAAGGGACGATGGCGTGGCAGGTTGATGACGCGACAAAAGACGCAGCCGAATGGAAAGTGCAAGAGTGAATACGGGCTCCCTCGGACCAGCACTCGCGGATTCACCCACCCAGCAGTCAGGCTGCAGCCGCCAACATGCATATTAGCACGCATGTTGTGCTTATAATCATTACAACGCAAAAAGGTCTTCGTCTTTGTTCAGAACAGATACTTAATGTTTTATGCAATGCTAGTCATAAATCTCAACCATCCTCAGGTCCAGAACTGGGGGAAGCTGTCGAAACGTGGTTGAGTCAAGCAAATGGCAATGGGAAGGACATGGCCACTGGCGAAGGGCATGGCAATGGGAATCTCGCCGGTGAAAAAGGCGTGCATCGTAACATAAAGAGATGGGTAACACGGGGCGCTGGGTTGATCAACCACAAAATTCACGGAAATTGCCAAAATGCTTGCCTTCATTCGCACTTCACGGTTCGTTCAATAAACCCCTTGCAAGATGTGATCCCCAATGATGCTCACGCCAACTGATTTGCCCTGTCCGTAACGATACGTCACACCACTCGCTTCAACGCACCTCGTGGCCAGATAGGTCCGGAAGTGTGACATCTAGCAACACCAGCTTTGGCTGTGGGTCAGAGGTGAGGTAAGCCTCGAGGGCTTCCGTGCCTGAGGCAGCCGTCAGCACGTCATAACCCTCTGCCCGCAACAGGTCCTCCAGAATAGTCAGATTCACTGCAATCCAACGTCATGAGGTGAGGTGAGGTTTTAGGGCATGTTCACAGGCGAGCAAAAAGTTAAAAATTACAGGGAATCAGGATGTTACAAGTTGACAGGGAATCAGGATGTTACAAGTTGACAGGGAATCAGGATGTTAGCGTAGGTGCTTTCCGGGACATGTGCGCGCGCTTTGTAAAAACGGGAGGGTGGCGTATTAATCTGTGGCGTAAGGATAGGCAAGCTGTGATGGGAGGTAGCCCTTTGAATGGAAGGATGCATGTCTGGCTACGTGTGAATCGAGGCTCCAGCGGCACGATCACTACCTACAGTGGAAGTCATGCCCCGCGCCCCACCGAACTTAACAATTATGCAAATAATGCCGATTTGGCATCTCTCATAAACTCACCGGGATCATCATCTACGATCAGCACCCGTACAGGCTCATCACCCTTGCCGGTTAACGCATCGTCGTTGATGCCTCCCGTTAGCGGCGTACTGCACGGCCCGCCGCCACCACCACGGGCCGACGCCCCCGCGCCAGCTGCCGCGGACGAGCTCGAGGGGCCTCGGCTGCCGCCGCGGTCGTTGGATGAATTTGCCGCAGCCAAACGCTCCTCCATCCCCGCCCGGTCTGCACCTCCTATGATGCTCTTGCGCATTTTCTTCTGCGGCTCCCGAGCAGCAGGCGCCGCTGTTGCCGTTGCTGCCTGATGCGTTGCCGCCGTCACGGCGGCTGGCGTTGCCGCCGCCGCTGCTGCCGAGAAGGGTGACTGTTGCTGCACCATAACTGTCGCCTCCTGCGGCGGTGCCGCTGGCGCCGCTGATTGCAACAACAGCGGTGGCGGCAGCCCAGCTCCCAACGGCGGCACCTCCTCTTTTGCCCGGAAGGTCAGCTCCACCCAGCCGCCTGAGCCACCACTGGTGCGATTGCCCAGGCGCAGAGTGCCGCCAAAATAGGCCATGGTGCGCTTCACCATGGTAAGGCCCAGACCAAGCTGTTCCGCGGGGCTGCCAGTGAGGGGGCTGTTGAACTTGTCCAGTTGCTCCGGGGTGAAGCCAGTGCCTGGGGGCGGGCACCCCCAGTCACATGGCGATTGGCATAATGCGCGTGCGCGCGTGCATAAACTTTTGGTGTAAACTAGACACACAAACAGAAGTGCAGGAGAGCAAAACAACAGAAGCAAAAGGCAGAGGCAGGATGGCCCCCCAAGCTGATAGGAACCAGCAGAAGCAGAAGCTGCTGCCACTACCATCCTAAACTCTACCCAAAAAATTGCTTCCTCCCCTGGCCCTGAAACCCACCCGTGTCCGTCACCCGCAGCGTAACTGCAGATTTGTCCGATGAGGTGCTGGTCTCGATGGTGACTCCGCCTTTGCGTGTATACTTAAACGCATTAGCTAGTACCGTGTGTACGCTTTGATAAAGCCGGCTATCATCGGCGTAGACGATTAAGGAGGGGTCGTGCTCTGCGCGGATGGTAAGGCGCGAGCCCACCATCGGCGACATGCGCTTCAGGACCTACGGAGTCGAAGAGCGAGTGGGTCCGGAGAGCTCAGAAGCGGACGATATTTATCGGGGGCCCAGCAACGTACGAGCCGCAAGGACCTGCAATACTACCAGCCACTGGCCGTCTGCCCATTCCGGTGTTTCCGGGTTTGGACCCTTGGCCTCCTTTTGGCCTTCATACTCATGTCGCTCGTCTATTGCCGCATGTAGCGGAGGTCGGCATCCCTTTGCTCACCTTCCATCCTTTCTCCACCCCAGCACCTAGCCTGTCTCTTTTCATCTCCAACCCCACAGACCTTCTTGCGTCATGAATACGCAGCTTTTGGTCGCACCGAGGATCTCAGGGGTCATCTCGTATTCATCATCTTATTCCCTCCCCTTCGATGCATTGCTCCCCTTTTGTCCTTTCCCCTGACGCATACCCATCGCCATCAGCTCACCTCCTCGATCGCATTGCACAGCTGCACGCGCCCGCGGTTCCCATCTGGCTCGCCCCCATGCAGCATCCGCATGCAGTCCCTCAGCTGGTTAATCATGTTTAGAAGGTGATAGGCACACGCGCGCACAACACCCAGCTGGTCGGCTGCAGTAGTGGGCAGCTCGCCAAAGGTTCCCTGTTGAAGGGAGGAGATTAAAACAGGGATAGAAACAGGAACGTGCATTGAACCGCAAACAGTGCAAGCCGGGAAGTCTGGTCATTGCTTGTACCTACATGTGCACGTGCACCACACAACGCACTACATTCAACCTTTAAATAATCTGGGTGACGAACTTGCGTACTTAATTTATTGTTTTACGGTTGTGCACTTTTGTCAACCACGCTTCATAAACACGTTATCTTTCCCAGAACACAAGCACATGCAATCCTAACTTTCGCACCCCAGATAGCCGCAAGCTGGCCACCTTGACCCTAAGAAAATCCCAACACAGGGCAAAACACGCCATCTCTTCACACCTCACCAACCGATCCTCTCGCGCGATGCATGGCCGCCCCGGCCCATTTCCACGCCCGGCCCATCATCTCCACCACAGAGTTCTGCTACGTTCTATCGTATCTGGCCCAAGCTTGCTTCTCACGACTCGGTTTTTAAACAGCGCACAAACACCGTGAACACACGCGCTTCAGCCTTCATTAAGGACACAAATTATTACACATTAAAAACACACATTAGTATGCACATAACTACGCAAGCCTTCCACTGACCGTACCTGCAGCACATTCTGGCTGAGTGCCAACACGCCGTTCAGTGGGTTCTTCATGTCATGCGCAATATCTGAGCTGTGCTCACGTAGGGCCTGAATTAACGCCATCAATGGACCGCCATCCGCCGATATTGCTGCGGACGACATGGGCACCTCCACACGGACCTCCACGGGTACTTCCTGAAATTAGAGCAAAATCGGGACACGAGGAAGAGATAATAAAATAAAAGGGATAGACGAAAACTTAAGATAATTCTAAAAGAATTCAGTAACCAAGCAAAGAGGATGAGGCAGGCAGGTGGCATTGATGCGTTCCTTAATCTGGTGCCCCAATCCCATCGCTACAAGTGGCGGAGTCCATCCTGGGCGCTTATCTTACCTTAATGACGGTGGCAGGCCCTATATCGCACTGCACTCCCAGCTCACAGCGCCAGCTGCCGAAACTAACCCGGTGTTCCGTCTGGACAGCCTGGGCGTAAAGGATGAGATCGAAAACCGGGACATTGCAAATTGGGATTCAGGGTAGGAGCCGAGGTTTTAATGGACCAATTAAGAAACCGAAAAAGCATGGATGGAGCACCGGGAGGAGAAGTACGTTCGTTACAACGACAGACATCCAGCTGGGAAGTACACTGTGGAGGTGTGTCACAACCTGAATGCACCAAGGCGTCTGGGGCATCGAGCTCGCAGCGTCTTGTCTTTCATGCGCTGCCGCCGCTATCGATAGCCGCGTTCAGCATTCAGACAGCACGGGTATGCAATACTTGACGTGGATACCGTGGCCCGGGTGGCCCAGTGGCCGGGTGGCCCATCTTGACGACGCGTCCCTGAGGCAGCTCTACTAGCTCCCGGGAATGGCTAATTCCATGCATCCCATAGAGATTATCCTTTCGTCAGGAGAAGGGATGACGATATCAGCAAACATGACTGGGACAATGATGAAAGCGCAAGGTCCTTACAGCATTGGCGGTCTGTGGAGGCGTCGGTGTCGATGACGATCTACGACTTGGTTGATTTGTTGCTGTCATCGGTGAACCGCCAGCCCCTGCCGGCATGGTGCCACTGGCGCCCTCCGCGGGCCGCGCTTCATCAGAGCTGCTCCGTCGGAATGTCGTACGGGCCATGTACAGTAGCTGCGACAATGCCAGGTCATTCCGCCAGCCCTCATCGCCGCTAGTACTATAACTGATGCTGTGGCCAGAGCCTGTAAGGATTGAGGTAGAAATGTGCAGTGATTGGTTTTTTAATCTATGACGGTTACGGAATAGCATCCTCAAGCCGAGGTGAATATGAAATGTGGTAAGCAAAACAAACAGAGGTCCGATCATCTTACACCTAGACAAAAGGGGATTAATACAAACTAAGAATGGAAATGTACACATTGGAGAGTACGGTTGCATAACAGCACGCCAAGGCCCAATACGCAAAAGCCCGGAAACCGGAGAAGGGGGGCCTGGTGATGTAGGAGAATCGGATTTGCATGCATAAGGTACTGACAGGCATTCCACGCAGCATGACGTGATAACAGCGTATGTAAAAGCCAAAATAACGTGCATAGATGAGCTCCGGACAATGTTGCTTTGTGGACCCCTAGAAGATGATGTTTGCTCCATGGGCAAGTTTTCAATCCCAGACCCAAACGGACAGAGGCTACCAAGCCAAGTGGGCCTCGCAGTTACAGATGTGTGCCACACGTCCCAATGCGGCGAACGTCAGCTTTAAAGTTTAGACGAAGGGACCGAATGCGAAGCTACGTGGTGGTCGCAGGCTGCAGACACAGCTGCCATGGCACGGCGCGGCATGCTGCCATCGCCATAAGAGGTTTTTACATCTTTACTTTCCCCCCAATCTCCGAACTCACTCTCGGTGATCCGGTACAGGTCCCCAATCTCCATCAGTCGATTCGGCAGGGCCTGGGGGGTCTAGGATACGAGTATGATTGCAAAGAAGCCAAGAATCGTACCCAAGGGTATGAAGGTGTGCGTGGTGCGTTTGCGACAGACAAGGAACAGGAAAGGAGGATCAAGGAATCATGGGTGTAAGGTTAGGGGATATGAGAGGAAGGGATGGAATTAACCTGCCGGGGAACAGGGTTACTACCCTCTGATATGGACAAGAACCACAAATTTCCAAGCCGCGGCCATAAGTTGGAAAACGTAAAACCTACAACCGCAATATACGCACCGGAAGCCCTGAGTCACTGTCGCTGTCTCCACCGTACGCTGCCGCACGTCGTAAAGCGCTCAGCCCCAGACCTAAGCTGCCCTGGCTGCTACGGAGCCCCTGTGTGGGTGTCGTCCAGGGCGTGTGGGACAGAACACATGGTGCAAAAGAGCTTACGCGGCTGATAAAGAACAGACAGCAACACAGTGCAGTGCGCCAATAAACGATAAGAAAGCCAGTCTAGAGCAGATGGAACTCAGCGTTGCGCAGCAAGGGAAAATACTTGCCATCCACGTGACAACCATAGCGGTCCCCTTTGCTCACCTGCGACCCGAGCAGCCCGTCCTCGCTTCCGTGGCCTGCCCCACCTCCCGAAAATGCCGCTGGACCCATGCCAACGACCATTCCCAAGCTTGACACCCGCCTCAGCGTGCTGCGGCCAGCTACCAGCATGCTTGCCGCGTATCGTACCATGCCGTAGTACATGCCAATAGCTAAAGGCAGGCCAAGCAACGTTATCGCCGTACTCAATGACCATATTAGCATGGGCAAGGCGGCTGCGGTGGCCCGGTGGGACAGGGGGGAAGGGGGAAATGGGAGGACGAATTGGCATTGACGCCCAGGAGAAATAAAGCGAAACTCGGTAGGTAAGAACAGAGGGAGGGAAAGGGACCCAGAAATGCTAGGTTGAAAGCAAGGATGATGTGGGTACGGTGTGGGGGAAGGTAGGGGCACGTTCGGATCTGCCGACGGAGCATGTGGGGAAGAAGATCAGCATCACACCGCCTCAAAGCCTGGCCGCGTAAAAAAAAACAGCAAATTGATCACCCGCTGCGGCCGTTGCGGCAGTGATCAGGTTAAGAAATGGTCATCAGGTCCAGGCTAGAACAGCAGCGTGCAACACGGCAGTGTCAATCCAGCGGCGGGACCCGTTTCCTACCTGGATCTCCATGCAGCAGAGAGAGGCCCCGCCCTGGAGCCACAGCGCCTACGACCGCTGCGGCGATAGCCTGGTACGCATTACGCAAATGATTTGTTCAGTTCAAGTGACATAGGGCGAGGATCATGAGTTGAATAGTTCGCCAAAGAGCCCGAGAGTCGAAGTGCATGATGACTTCACTCGGACTGTATTAGGATCTGGGTCAGAGTGATCTATGTCGGCCTATTCTTTGGGTTCATCAAAACCGAACAACATTTGTTTGACCCAGATGTCTTAAACTACCACTTCAATAGTTGGATTCGATACGTAGGCCGTGCATGCAGACAAGGAATGAACCCATGTATGCAGCAGCCAAACCGGCCACCACGGCTTCAGCACTTCTTTTTGATTTGCGCTCTCTGTGCAAAGTGTTAATAATTAAAGAACCGAATCAATCTCAATGTATAGCAATCCACTGAGAACCTTCCCAAGCTTACCGTTATCGAAGCGGCACAGGGAAGGCCTGACCTCCTTGAGAGTGCCCATGCGATTGCGGAGGGTCTACGAAACCCACATTTACATCCTCCCGCATACAAACACTGACAGCTGCAAAGCCAATATTTTCTTAGATCTCACCAGAGGACCAAATCACATGCCGCTGCAAAAACACCCACAAGCAAACAAGTACAGGCACCAAGTGCTGCTTACTCTGCAACGGAACTCCTTTAGCCAGCATCTGCACCGTCATACCTGCCCCCAGGTTTAACATTTCCTATTGCACAGCCCCACAGGGCCGGTCGGCCAATGTGCCCAGAACCCACCTGCAGTAACTTGCCACCCACAGTCGCACACACCAGCGCCTCCATAGGGGCCGGCAGACGGGGCTGAGGCAGCCCCGTCCCCGGGGTTGGCCCGCTAGAACCTAAGCCGCTGCTGCCAGCCCCACCAAACCCGCCACTGCCAAGAATGCTTCGCTGCGCTGCGACTCCGCTGCTACGCGATGCAAGCCGCGAGCCCGAGCTTCCGTTGCTCCCTGGACTGCCATGAGTGCTGCTGCTGCCATTGCTAATGCCGCTGCCGTTGGCGGCACCAGAAAGCCGCACTAGCAGCCAGGCGAGGCCTCCACCGCCGAAACCCCGGACAAGGCCAAGGAGACCGCCCATGTCCCCGGGTGGACAGGCTAGGTGCGGCAGGAGGTGTGGAGCCGCCAGAGGCAGAAGCTCAAGCGACAAGGCCGTCACAGTAACGACGCCCACGGCGACACGAACTGTGGACGGAGTACTCCAAGGGGATCACGCGGGAAAGTACAATGTCGAAGAATTTTTTACAATTCGATGACCCTGACATACCACAAAATCCGTATGCAAACAATTCGATCCCATTCATTCCCATTCAACCCATTCACTCTATGAACGATGCATGTGCTCACCCAGAGGCATGCCGAGCGTCACCATGAGAGTCAGCCCGAGCAGGGCTAGCACCACCTCAACTACAGCAACGCGGTATAGACGTTGCGCGGAAGGGACGCCGCATCCTGGCGGCAGCGTTCCCAAGAGCTGAACCAGCAGCCAGCACAGAAGGGGTGCGCTGCAAGCCCATTGTAAGTAGGCGTATACACCGCTACGCACAGGAAGGTGAACGGGGGTAATGGAGGTGCAGAGCTTTTTGTACTGGCACACAGAAGACTGACTCCCAGGACTTCAAGACCGACTGACCGACGCAGAAGCTGCTGGCGGCGTAAGAGGCGGATATTGACGATGCTTAAGAATATATCAAAAGCCATGTTGCAAGCATCAAGACCATATTTAATAACAAAATTCGCATACGCGCAAGAACTTCAGCAAAACACCCAATTATCGCAATCAATCGCTTATAATATCATCATGACAGGCCAAGAGAAACAAAGCGCTTCCCGACAAAAGCGCGACGTATGTTCCCAGCTCTTGTTCCCCACCTGGGGATGAAAACTTGCAGAGCACCGACGATGTGAAGAACCAAGATGAAACCAGAGAGACGCAAGGTGTTGTCATTCCCAGTATCTTGAGTGCGTCTGCGATGCAAGCCACGCCAGCGACCCCAAACTCAACACCCTCAGCCAGTTACGACAGTTTGTGCGTGCTGCACGGCATTACGATGTCGCCATAAATCTTTCGTTTTAATTGCAACTCACAACAAAAGAGATACGAAGGCGTTTAAAGCCGAGCTGGCAACGAACGCTCCAGTACACCACATTTCCAGCGTTTCGCTGCAGGATGTTGTCTAATGCCTGTTATTGTTTTCAGTATGAAGTACAAGCGCTGAGCGCATCGAGGAGGCTGCAGACGGAAACAGGCGACGCCAGGGAGAAGAACGTTATTGTGCTTGGAATCAAATTCAGTTCCCTAAGAACACGACCAAACTTATAGGCATAGACGAATCTTAATGGTGGCGAAACCTGGGTTTAAAACAAAACGATGTGTCATCATCCTAGCCTTGTGTTTAAAACAAGCGCGCTACTTAAGTTTTTATGTGTTCGATTGCTTGAATCTGCGCATGAAGCAGGAAGCGTAAGTGCCGGCGCATGAAGTATCCTTGTACGCTAGATGATTAAGACTGCCGTACTCTATAGACGGAAGGACCGAGTTGGTACTAAGCCTTTTGATTATCAAATGAGGAATTCAAGGAGTGATATGATTTCTATCTTTATATGTCTGGCTGTGTTTTGGATCGTGCTTGCTACGCGACGCATCGCCATAAACTGATGAAGCCGGATGACGCGTTTTCTGACATGCAAAAATATCAGGATAATTTTCCATTCTCTGTCTGTCACTCGGACTCCATATTTTATGCTTTCAATACAAAGAACGCGAGAAGGGGTAACCACCTAAGGAAGAGCGATTTAATCGCAACCTGTCTATACAACCTGCTCCATAATATGCTTATGAAATTTTTAGGAACTACAATTCCGGAAATGTGCACACAAATCGCAGAAAGCAGTACAGCAGTTTTTACACAACAAGTTGGCTGACTGTATCACCGCAACAAGAAATGTTCAACGCAGTGCTTCGCCTTGCTATGGCCGTAAGTGCTTGCCAAATACTTCATTCACGCCGTTTCATACAGCAGTACCTTGCTAACCGGCAACGGGAATCTGACTGGTAATCTCGTTAGCTGGCATTTATACGGCATTAGCACGTTCATCTTGGATACGTATTGGATCACATGAATTTGCGCACTAGTTATGGCGATGATTCCGACAGCGGAGCCCGAACGGCTGCTAGTGCTTGCAGTACATACACGCTGGGGCCTTATCCTTAACGGGCTCGGCAAGCCATGCCAGCGTCACTAGCTCTAGGCTTCAGCAGGCATGCGAGGCAGGAAAACTGAGGAAGCAAACCGAGCACAGCATTAATTGTAACTATAAAACAAGAGCCAAAAAACACTAACGATACTCCCACCGCTAAAGTTTCGACAAAAGACATAAGGAAAATGAAGAAATCGCTTGCTCGAGTAACACCTAAAAATGGCTAGGTTGTACCTGATCCCAGGTACTAATTGGGGCTTGTCCAAACATAGTGAGGATGACAAACGAGCCCCAAAGTCCGCAACTTCCAAAGCTCCAATTCGATTAAGAGAGCGCCAGGGCAGGGTGCTACCCCCTCCTTCTCAGTACAAGAGCCATTCAGCACAGGTATGACCACCAAGCACACCACATCCCAAACACACGTATGCATCACCCTGACCGGACCAAGCCACAGCGCAGGGGAGGGGCACGTGGCTTTGTCTGTCTGTCCTGCCACGTGCTACCCCTCTCACTCGGACCATCGAGAGCAAAGGAAGACTCAGAGGCTCTAGCCTGGCCACTAACAGAGCACAGAGGTGCACCAAGAAACCACAGAGGGAACCAAAGGAAAACGGGGAACAACTAGCTGCTGAAAAGACGGGAAACACTCTCCGCCAACACGAAACTGACCTGGCAATAGCCTGACAGAAACACATAGAACCTCTCAGAAGAGAGACACCAGCAGGAAGGCACGCTCTTACACAGCCGAGCTGGAAGAACCCAACTAAAGATGGAGGGGGGGATGACGAGCCAAACTGGCGCCCCCCTAGAAAGCCTCCCCGCCCCACATTTCCAATCCTACCGTAGGGTGCGGTCCCCTGCCAAAGCCGTTCCATCCAGAGGCAGGGTAGGAACCGGCCCGTTGGTGTTTAATTTTTTGGCGTTTTGTCCCAAATCGTATGACTTACCTGATCTGAGTTACAATGTAACGAAACCTGGCTTTGGTAGCGGCCTCTGCAAACCCAGTTCCACCCTGACTGCTTACGAAATCTTAAGCCGAGATACCGATCCTGCCACCTAAGCCTTAGTGATGACCTACCCTACTCAGCCGGCTAAGCTGATCTAGCTAGCCAGAGATGCCGACCCTGCTAAGCTAATGTTGTGTTGATGAGTTAGGTCAGTGAGATGAATCGCAAGGTGGATCAATCGGTCTGCCGATTGGCCCATCTACCTGTCAGCCTATCTGTTGATTGGTTCATGACCTTAATTGCTCCAAGGGCTCGCGACTTAATGACGGATTAGGCATTTTATCATGATAATACTGTACTACAGCCGTCGGTTGATTGGTCTGTCCGTCTGTCAACTCGTCTTTCCAAGTGCTGGCTAAGGCGGTCCATACCTGGTGACCTGGTGCAGGCAGGTGGCCTGCCTGAGGCTGGATGTGCACCACAGCCTGCCGGAAGATGACGTGGCTATCAATAACAGGCGGGAAATTTTGGAGTGGATGGTATCGGACCGCTGATGCGGCAAAGCACCTGGCTGTGAATATAACCTGACTTGTACTTAAATGTCTTGAATGGGGGGCCATGTTGGCTTTTAAATAACATTATTTCGTATTTAGATGTCGCAAAAAGGGCCGGTCTGGATTTCTAGAGACGACTTATTACTGGGTATCTAGATGCGGTTTTGGGGGGAGGTCTGGATATCTAGATGTGGCAAACGGGGCCCCTCCGGTATCTAGGTGTTGCGGGGATAGTACCTAGATGCAGCGATAGGGATAGTCTAAAATATCTAGATGGGGTTAATACAGTATTTAGATGTGGCAATGGCAGGGGGCCCTCCAGTATCTAGATGCAGCCAGGACGGTATCCAGATGTGATGAAGGGGGGTTCCTAATGTACTAGACTGCTTGCCAGGTAGGGGGCCCCCCTTAGACGTGAGATGCGGCGTGTTTGTGATACCCCACTGGGGTAAGACATAAATGCGTTGTGTGCTTTCCGGGTCCAAGTCCGTGCACATGTAAGGTGTACGAAAGGGTGCAGGCCGATGGTATATGGCAGGGCGCATTTCCATGTTTGGCTGAGGAGCGTGCACATTTGCCAGGTTTCAGGTCTTGAAATTTCGTTAAGATCCAACTTCAGATGTTCATGTAAGTGTTTCCCTCGTGCATGCAACTGGAAGTTGTATCCTCAGTCCCAACATGAGGACAGAATCCCGGACTGAAATGCAGTTAATGACAATCCCATCGCTGTGCTTACTAGCTCTTCTAAAGCCTGCCGCCACAGCACACGAGACAAAACGTTTTACTTCGCTCAGAGCCGCAACAGGATTTCAGCGGCCTCAATTGAATCTCCGTTTCACGGCGTATGCTAGACCTTTCAACTCCGAAGACAAGGCCACAGGCTCAACTCAACAAGGACATCGATATTGCACCACCATATCAAAATGTACCATGCAGCCCGTGTGGTTGGCTTATGGCCGCAAATTGCCATCACCGGCACTTTATGTCGACACGTAACTGCTGGGACCACAGCAATGCACGCCCCAGATAACCCTTGCCAGGGCATGTCGCTGGAAGAAATATTGGAACAGGAAATGGAGAATATTGTATTCAATGGTCGAGGTGCTGCCATAGTGCGAAGCGTCTCGTCACGTGCTAGGTGTCTGGCATGCAATTTCCCCGGTTTCTTGTACTGTAATACCATCGCGGTCCTTTATCTTTTGAGCTATTTCCATTCGCACTGTCAAGTCGTGGGCATAGCGCAGCAAAGGCAGGTAAAACACAGCGGCATTTCGTAGTCTGAAGTAGTTTGTATTAGGGTTAACATAAGTTTTAGTTATAGTGGCAGAACCCGTATTCCGAACCTGACGTACGTAACACATACGAACTCAACGCCGCCACCCTCTCTTCCCATGCCCATGCATATGACACAAAATTTCTTTCGCCAAGGCTTGTCCTTAACCCTGCCAGATATATTAAGTGGCAGGAGCAGGAGCGCCGTCGCCTGCATTGCTGTCGCCGTCTGCGGCAGCAGGAGCCCCATCGTCGGTGGTGCCTTCCTTCGCCGCCGTTCCTTGCTGCTCCTTCTCTATTTGCGCGTTGAGGGCCGCATAGTCCACCGGCCTCCGCCGCCTCTTCGCCGGCGGCTCCTCGCCGCCTACCAAGTCAGTTGAAGCGGTTCCAACAGCAGCCGTCGCCACTGCCCGCATTTCCACTCCCCCCGCGCCAGGCACGGGGTCGGTGTCCATAGGTGCAGCGCCGTTGCCCCCGTCGGCTGCGATGGCATCAGCTGGAAATGCTCGAGGAGTGGGAAGGGAGGAGCGAGGGGTGGTAAGGCCAGCTGGCGGAATGATGCCTGCTCACAGGGGAGGGGGGACACGGGAGGGAATGAGGGATGTGGACGCATCTTTCTGTGCTAGACCACGAGAACGTATAGCGCACGCAAAAGAGAGCAACCAGTTTAGCAGGTACAAGGCGGCGACCGCCACGGGCGTGTGGCAGACACACATACATTTGCACAAGCAGCAACAGCGGCAACAATAGAAACTGGGCTGAGAAAACTTGGGCAGGGCATTGGCCCGGGCCCCGCATGACCAAACTCACTTGCAACCGGGTTGCCCCTCCCTGCCGGCCGGGCCCGATTACTGCCTAGGTGGCAATCTAACTAAGGGCCGGAACAGAGTCATCGTCGTAAGCCGCCCAGCGATCTCACCCCTCCAATCGGTCCAGCACCTACCAGCCGCAAGCGCCGCCGCCTTGGCTGCCTTCCGAGCTTCCAGTGCCTTCTCTGCCGCGCGCTCCGTCTCCGCGTCCAACGGGTCGTATTTGGCGGCGCAGGGAGCAGCTAGTGCACGCACGTGGGCGGCCACGCTGTGCGAGTGTTGGGGGTTGTGATGCGGGTGGTAGGATTAGGAAATCGTATTTGTTCAAGAGTGAAGCGTGTTGGGAATGTGATGGGAAAACGAAGATGGATGCAGTCGAACGTCGAGGATCCTCAGTTTGTGCGCGTGCACGTATCAAATATCGGGTACAGATGTCGTGTACGCGGGTACATATGGTACATTGATAACAGTACACACACGTGTGAAGGAAATAAATTGCTGTAAATAGAAACCGCAAGATTGGAGTATGACACCGGTATTCAAATCTGTATGGATGGATTTAACCACACGGATGCCGCTACGCAATCGAAACACACCATGCTGTACCCGCAACGCTGCAACAATGCCTTGACGCCTATTCAGACAGCCACCGGATTGCCTTCCTACCCTAAACAACAACACCCGACCACGCACCCTCACATATCCGCATATCATCATTATCCACATGCGCAATTCTTATTCCACACTTTCCGGCAGCATTCCTCGATCATTCCGCTCCCGTCCAGCACAATCATCCAAACATGCCAGATTCACCCTGCACCCCCATTTTGATGTATGCTTCGGGTCGGCTGCATCTCCTATTGCACTGTAGCATCGCAGCTCTTTGGCGTTATTCGAGCCGTACCCCACGCTGCTTCGCCTAACCCCAGCCACCCACCTTCGCGCGAAGGCGCTCCCCAGCGGGCCCCCTCGCAGGTTGTAGCCGCCCTCCAGCACCGATACCACTCGCCCCATGCAGCAAGCGTTGGCTACCTCCACAATCTGACTAGTCAGCCACTCATAGTCCGCCTCTGTTACTCCCACGTAGCTGCGGGTGGGGAGTGGGGATGTAGATAAGCGAGGGAAAACGGAAGGAAAACAAAGTTAACCCCAAAACCCTAGGTGTGGGGTTGGAGCAGTTTGAGGTCGCGGAAGTGCACGTTTTCAGAAGTAGTATGTGGCATGGCGAGGAAAGTGATAGCGGGTATCTGCGGGACTCCTGCGCACTGGAAATCCCTATCTGCGCCATCACCAAGTAAGGGGCGTCACATTTAATAGCCAGGACAATCAGATCAAGGGCCTATAGGACGATATGGAGTCCTTCGGGTGGCGTACTCTCTACCCAACTCTCCACAGTCCCGCAGAACCAGGCTGTTATGTTAAACTGTCGTTTAGAAAGCCCACCACGTCTACGACCTGTATGACCCCTTTTCGGTAACCTGTACACTTACATTCCCCCGAAACCCGTCCTTACCGGAGGTTTAGATCCTCCTTCTTGTGCGCGTCAAATCCCGCTGACACCAGAATAATGTCCGGCCTGCGAGGAGAGCATTAAGATCCCGGCGACACGAGTGGAGAAGGATCGTCATGAAGCCGACGGGGGAACGAGGGCACTACACGGAGCGGAGGGATTGAGGAACTTGCGAATGTGTTGAAACGTGCTTGGTTCAGGACCACGGTGGACGCAGAATAAGGTCAAAGGGGAAAACCCGGTTAAAGCCCTGACAAGCTAAGGTTAGGGAGTAGGTGACGGCAAGAGCCCAGGGTTACGCATGAGCCGATGGACAGGAAGCGAAAAAAGGATGCGCAGGCGCATACGAAAAAGGGGATGCGCTGAATCCTACATCGATGCACAATTGTTCGGTGCACAATTGTACCACGGCGGCAGCACGGGGATCGTGGGGCGTCAATCTGTCCTCTAGGAGGATGTGGTTCAAACATACTCACTGGAGGAGAACAGGGCGTGGGCGCTGCACTATTTTCCCTTCCCACTATTTGTCTTCCCCACCCCCCTCTCCTGCAATTCCCCCCTTCTCCAGCCCTTACTTGAAGTTGGCCAGGGCAGGCAGTATTTTGTCCCTCCAGGCCCGGCGCCACATGCGTGGCTTTCCTCCTGCGAGGTCGGGTAACGAGATGGACGCAGGGCCCGACTTAAGTGAAAACATGTAAGAGTGCAAACTTCAAGAACTGAGAGCCAGGAGAGATCTCAACATTCGGCAGTCAGTTAGGGCAGTCCCCGGCTGGGACATGGAACGTGCGCAGCAAAGGGCTGGGAAGACAACGTAGGTAGCCACAGGAAATCCGACCAATCCGGCAAATGGCCCCTCCGCCATGCAGGAAGAAACACATCGGGTTTCGGTCGTTTCACTGCGATGGCGATTGAACATCGTCATCTGTCTTGTACCGCGTCCAATCTCACCTGGCCCTGGGATGCCGACGTTAATTATTCGTGGGCCTCCCACAACAGTGACGTCATAGCTGCCACGGAACTCCCCATCCGGATCTTCAGGGATTCCGGTGGTGGTGGTGGTGGTGGCGGTGGTGGCGGCGGGCGTTCCATTGCCATTGACCGCAGCACCGCCGCCATTGGCAGAGGTGGCCGCAGTAGCACCGGCTGCCGCTGCTGCGTTCAAACCAGCCGCCGCGGCCGCAGCCGCCGTGCCCTCCGGGGGCGCACCGCCGCCATTGGCGGCAGTGGTGGTGGTGGTAGCGGCGGCGGTGGGGCTCACAGAATCTTCCGGCACTGGTGGTTTGAGAGATGCCACTATGGCGCTGTCTGCTGTAGCTCCGGAACCGGGATAGAACCATCCGCCTGAGGATCCGCGGCGACCAAAGCCTTGCACACTACACCCATCAGATGGTAAGATGGGCAGACGGGGCAGAGTGGGACCGGCCTTGCAGCTTGCCAACAAATTTGCAAATAAATACGTTACGCAACTTAATGGGCAAAGATGCCATACGAGGAGGTTTGTCTGTGTTCGATCGGTTAGCTACTCATTGAAACCAACGAAAGAACCCCGAGGTGGTTGGAAAAGGTTAAACATTCGAATGAATCGAAACCAAAACCCAACCCAGACAGATACCAAAATGGCGGTGGTTAAGGTTCGGTTGAGGAGGACAAGTGGATGGCAAGAGGATGAATCAGGGACCCTGCAAAGATGACACACCTAGCAAAGAAGATGTTATGCACGTCGCCGTTTCCCAGCCAGGGCTTGTATACCGGAAAATGCTGTTGGCCGTCGCTGTACGGCGTACGAAGTGAGAGCGTACGGATGGAGGGCGCAGTGTTGAGGACGCAGGCCTGAGGGTGTGGATATTGGGTTCATGGGGTCCCAGGCGGCGGTGGCGGATGGGATCGGGTCGTAACGGGCGTGTGTCGGGAGTTGGCAGAGGTAGAGGGGTAGCCCTCGTGTTGGTAAAACGTGGAAAAATGATAGTGGTGGCGTGTCGACGGCTGGAGACAGGTCCAAAATACATAAGCGCTTTGGTGCACGTTAGTATCAAAAGCTGAAAACATACGGTTCGATTAACATGCAGCTTCAGAGCATGTGTATGCGCATGCGCGCGGACCCAGGAATGTCATAATGCACGGACATGATGCGTCACGTACGCTGCTGCGTCCTGTGCATCAAGCACACAAACACTATGAAGTAGAAATGTGCATTCGCTGGACAAAGCAGCAGCACATATCGTTGGTTGAGGTAACGCCCTAGCCCTCGTCCCCGCACTCTCACCCACCTGGGTGCCATTACCGTGGTGCACGTCGAAATCCACGATGGCGACACGCTGTATGCCTGTGCAAGGGGTCACGAATCGGACATGGGTCAGTGTGACACGCTACATGCCATCCTAAGCATCCTGCGTACCCCTTTGCCAACGCACATGGACGATATCGGGCCTTTCTGTGGCCTTTTAATTCCCTAACAGGCATTAACTCAGCCAACACCCGCATATGGGTTCCTGTGACTGGGTCCTGTGTTTTGCATCCAACCCACCCGCGTGTCGATGAACTGCCATCGCGTACGCTGCACCGATGGCCACATTCGACAGGATGCAGAAGCCGTGGGAGCCGTGGGAATCGTTGGGGTTCGTCACGATGCCGCATGGGCCAGCATGATGACCAGGTGGTCGCACCGCACAGAAGGCATTGCGGACCTTCACACACCCGAAAAGGTGTAGGAAGGAAGGTAAGGGTGTGAAGACGGAAGATATAATATACATAGGAACCAATGAAGCTCATCCCAAAAAGAAGGGGGGGGGTAAGGAAGGGTTAAGGAGGAGCGCGGAAGGTGATAAGACAAACACTGTGAGAAGTGCATCTGAAGGCCAGAGCTGTCATTTATCTGCCGGGGGGGGGGGACGGGAAGGGCAAACCTTCGTACGCGAGGTACGCGGGGTCGTTGGCGCTGTGCAGGTGGCTGTTTGCGTTACGAGTGCGGAATCGGCAAAAGCCGGAAGTGAAAGTGAAGGAAATAAACTGCATCGCCGCCAGGACCGCGATAAATCGGCAACTTAAAAGCAGTGGAAGCCGTAGTGAGGCTGTCTGGCATGCGGATAAGCCTTCCGGCCCTCCATCTACACGCCCTGACCTGAGCCACAGGCATCAAACCTGGTCCCTTTCCCTCCATCCGTCTATCTACTAATTGGTCGAGTTCATCTGAAGTCGTGGAAAGAATCTGGGCGGAGTAAGCTTACGAATGTCAATAACATGTAGTTTCCCATCCGCATATGTGAGCTCCTGTAACTGGGTTCGCCGCTTTCCTAACCCTTCAAATCCTCCCCCCGGCTTCTGCTCCTGCCGAGCATTGAACTCACCCTGCCGGCCACCACTTCGTCCACCGCAGTACATACAGCCCCCGCCGCCACAAGCGCAGCCTTCATGGTGTGACGACTGATGGCAGTGTCATGGTCCAGGGAACCTACGCAAACAGGACTGTCAATGATAGCTTCGCACGCCTGCAAGCCGGGGGGAAGACGGGTGGGCGGATCGGGGGTGGCAAATATTGCGCACAAAGGGGACAGTGCCGAAACGATAACGCCGCCGGGAAGCCTACTCCCTGACAGGAAGTATGGGGTGCATCTGATTAGCCAAGCACCAATCAGGTAATCAGCAGCGTATTCAGCAAAAGAGGTATGGGTGAGATATGGTGTATGCATGTATGTATCCCCCTGGGAGCAAAATGCTTTCATATCCTTGGTGCCCATCTTGCACGGGCACATTGATATGCTACACTTGCTCTTCCTCCGCTTCCTCCTCCTGCTGCTGCTAAGAAGGAAGATGAAAACAAGGAGGGCAAGAGGAAAGACCAAAAGTAGCTTAAACCACATCACGGCCTCAAAACGGCAGCGCATATCTAGGGGGGAGGAGACGTGAAATAGCCGCTGAATAGACCATACCTGTATGGCCCGCCGCACGTACGACCAATCGTGGCACCGTAGGACGTCCACCATAGCAGCCTGGATGTTTTGACAGGCTGGGCTTTAGTAAAGAATTGAAGGCGGTGGAGAAAGTAATGGCAGTTGTTCACGTGGCAGAGGAAGAAGCGGCCATAGGCATGGCCATAAATTGTCCGCATGACCGACGCCTGAATTAGTAGCTGGTAATAGGTGGGCGGGTGCGTGGGACCCAAGGCCAAGAAATCGGCAATGGCGCTGGGGACCCAGGAAAGGACCAGCCAGGCGACATTCGAGGGCAAGGACGGAAGGGTTCAGGTTGGGAACAAGACAAAAATTCTAAGTGAGCGGGGGGAGGGATGGCGCTAAACAGACAATACGAAGATAATGAGAAGGGGGACCTGCAGGGCAGGCTCGGCCTAGAGGAAATACCTAAGGCCTGGGTTTCGGAGCCTTTCCCCGGCGCCTGCCATTCTTTACAAATGTGCTATCCAGCGCCTCCAACAAGGGCCATGGGGAGGATAGCTGTGGTGCACTTTCCGTTGCCCGGAACAAGGGAGGACACGTAGGGCTAGGGTTAGAGCTGCATCTTAAGCATTGCATGCACGCCATCAACATACGAACCTGGGGTATGCCGCTGGTTCGCCATTCCAGGTCTGAAAATTCCCCATTGCGTAGGATACCCGTGCCTGCGGGGGCACGTGAGGGGACCTTAAAGGCACGAAAGAGGACCGGTGAAGGAAAGCATGGGTCCGAAAACGCCCTTCTTATGCTCTTCATGGTTTCTTCCATCAATAGTCAGTAACAAAACCTATAAGAACCGCCTCTTCTTGCTCCATCGTTTGCCGCCCACTTCGGCAAAAAGTTGCAAGCCAGCACTAATGTGACTCCGCAATCCATACATCACCTCGCTTAGCTACCGACCCAGCCATCAGCATGTCCCCTTTTTATTGCCCTCGCCATTTCAGCGGATCGATACCAAAAGACATGGCGAAGCCTCACCCTACACTGCTGTACGAAGTCCAAAACCTTGTGGCTCTGCACCAAGATGGTGCCTCGGAGAACTGACCATAGAACCATAGGCACACCGGACATCGATACCGCCCACCACAGAACCTGCCCCGTTGCGCCCCGGGTTGAACGCACCCACCTGGCCTTGTTAGCACGTGTAGCCGACTAACGTTCTCTGGCGGCGGCTCCGAATCCGAACGTTCAATTGGTTCCGGAGCTGTGCGGTGCAGCAGACACTCTTCCGGGGCCAGCAACATCGTACGACGCGCCTCTGCCGGCGCGTCATCGGCTTCGGCCGCCGCCGGCCCTGCCGGCAGGCCCTTGACAGCTGCTGCCTCCACCAGCATCTCCGCGAGTGACTTTAATAACCATTAAGAGAGGCGGAGCATTCGCTGGGTAAGAGGCTTAGGGCGTTGGGAAAAGCACGATGCAGTGAAAAGCCACATAATTGAATCGAACAGATCATGAAGATGGCTGATGGACGGCCGATTATACCAATTAAACATGCAAGAAGGAATGGGTAAAGTGTCGTCGCGCAAAGAAGGGACCTGGATGGTAGCTGGCAAGCTTGCGACTGTCCGGCAGACCAACTTATTGGCACTTCAGAGATATAAGGAGTTACTCAACTCACCGAGTGTCCGCGTCGCCGTGCCAGGTCCGCCGCGGTTCGGCCTTTTTTGTCCGCCGCCGCCAACGCCGGTCCCAAAACTGCACCGCCTGGTGCCAGTGCCGCAAGCGCCCGTAATATTTCGTGCGTGGCCGCTCTCCTGCCGTACAACGCCGCCAAGTGGAGCGCCGTGTGGCCATCCTGCCGCGTCTTGGCACGCAGCATCGACGCCGGGTCGGACACCGGCATCAGCGCTGCCAGTCTTGTGGCACTCGGCGGCTCCGCCGGTGACAGCGGTGCTAATGGCACCTGGCCGCCCCCGCCACCGCCTCCGGCTGCCGTCGCAGCTTTCAGTGCGGCGGCGGCCGCGGCTGCCTCGGCGGCCGCCTTTGCCAACTCCTCCCCTGCTGCCACGGCGGCAGCCGCTGACTCCTCAGCAGCCCTCAGCAACTGTGTCACCACCTCCGCATGTCCGAACTTGGCAGCCAGGTGCAAAGGAGTGAAGCCGTCGTGATCCTGAAACGGGTGGTAAATTGAACGTTTTCAATGGGAAAGAATCAATGTTTGTGGCGACGAGACCTTCATACAACGCCGTGCATCCATTAAAACGAGCGGCTAAGAAGTGACGTTTAGCTTTTACCATTATATGTTGTCATGCGTGTCTCTGTGCCACAACCAGACAGCAAGGCCCCTTGGGTTGCCTTACCACACCAAACACCTGAGGAAGTCTTTTCCTCCCACGATAGAGAGGAATTAAACGCGTATTCCCAACTGCTGTAACATGGACGCACCGCCACTGCCAACACGTGCTCGGGCCGCTCAACCTGCGTAAGCAACCCCTCCAACCCCGGTAGTGCCACAGCCGAATCCGCCGCCATGGCGGCCGCCCTGGAGCGCTGGACGTCCGCCGCACCCGCAAGCAGCAATGACACCAGAGACGTACGGCCAGAGCAGGCAGCCCAGTGAAGCGCAGTTCGACCACCGTCGTCCCTGCGGGAAAGTTAATCATGTCAACACAAGTCGCCGCGCTGTTGCCATTGCTGTTGCTTTAGTTGTGACACGACTGGTAACCGACATTGTCGGCTGACCATGAGGTGAGACATGACAAACTATCAGGCAGGCAACGCCAATATGTGGCCCATACTTTAGTGACGACGTGACAACGGCGTTTAGATTTGGTTTAGAATGGGTGTGGGATCACCGGAATACCAAGATGACCAAAAACATCAAGATTAGGCAGCATTTCCCGGCTCACGTATGTATCTCGTGGTCAGGAGGAAAATGAATTTTGCGAGGCGCACCTGAATTCAATGACTGCCCGCCTTGTGAACAAGAGGTGAACAAGAATGCTATGCACGTCCATCAAGAGCGATAGCATCCGCATCCCATCCAGATATACCGGCACGCCGTACCCACCAGCTATAATCGTATGCCTATGCAACGGCATGGCAGCCTGCATCCTCACAACTGGACAGACCCACAGACCACGTCGCAAGGAACACGACACTTAGCTACATAGCCGTTGCACCACGATCCTAAAAATCCCCGGTTTTGTCAGCCTGCCAGAAAAAAATGGACTCCGCCTTTACGTACTTGTCATATGGATCCGCCCCTGCCGCCAGAAGCGCCCTCACAATCTCCAGCCCCGCTGCTGCTCGCTCCTCACAGGTTCCCAGCCCCAGACACGTCGCTAAAGCCAGAGGCGTCCCGCCATCGCATGGCTTGGAAGGGGATGCATGCGCTCGGAGCAGCGCAGACACGCAGGCGGGGTGACCTATAGGTGTCCACGCGGTCGAAAACTTGTGTATATTCAGGAACTTGCGTTACTGGATGGATGATGCGCGAGGAGAAAGTGATTGACCAAAAGGTCCGTTCAGGGCCTAGGGATTGGACTTGAGAGGGCGTCCGATGGGTGCTTTGACGGCGGGTAGGAAAGGAGAAATTCCCAACGATCAGAAGAGATGAAGCCGGAGCTTTGGCTTTGGCACTGCGCTGGTCTGGGTGGGAGAAGCAGCTGGTGGAAAGAATTAAGACCTGTGAGCGTCTAGCTAGAGCATTGAGGGAACTCATGGATATCCAACATGTGAATGCGGATTGTAGGCCCACATATTGGGGAAATGCGCGGCCGGTTAGTAACAAGATGTCCACCTGGGGCCGGTATTGGCCGTGCATCAAATGCATTTTTTATCCTTTGGTTCCCGGCACCACGCTTCAGCTTCTGATGTTGTCGATTGGACGGCTCCGCATCTTTCAGGGCCTCCCTAGACTCCAAGATCCAAGACATCTAATACCATTTCACATCCCCATCCGATCCTCCCTTACGTGTCCTCCACGGCTAATCCCCATCCCTCCACCGAAATATTGCATACCAATTGTGTATTGGTAAGCAAGAATACAGCTCATTCCATTCATTTCGCTTTCTTACCACCCCCCGCTTTCGCCGCTTTTCACCCTCCCTGAAGAGGTGCTGCCATCCTCCCCGTCCGTGCACAGCGTTTCAGTAGCTTCCTGTAATTGCGTGCGGTCATTTCCCTCTTTCAATAACACCCCAACTGACCGTGAATAATGGCCACATGCAGCGGGGTGCACTCGTTTCGGTCGGTGCTGTTCACCAGTCGCCGAAAGAGGGCCCCCAGTGGCAGACCCTGGAAATCAAACAGGCGGATGAGGACGGAGAGACGGATTCAGGGCGTGGGGTGGTAGATAGGAAGCTGGGCCTTTGGTAATGCCCCGATCATCGGCGGGTGCAGGGCCACGCCGGGCTACAAGGTCAGGGAAAGGGCGACGCCATTGGGTTATAAAAACAACAGGATAATCGTTACGCCCTTTATTGCTTCATTGGCCAGGGCCGTAAGTTGACCACAATGGCTTGCAGCAGGAAAGCAGAGTGATGGATATGTATGCGAGAAGTTAAAAGGGCAATGAGGAAGTTGACGATGTGCTGCAGGGAAGTGGAGGCCGTTCGTGCCAAAATCAAGACGACGAGGGGCGTTCACGCATTGCAAGGGAGTGAGGGATAGGCAGGGCCAATGGTAATGGCCCATGCGTCGAGCTGTTACAGCAGCCACCAGATACGGCAACGAGCACACGGTTTTGGCACACGTCGGGGGGTGGAAAGCACACCATATAGATGTATTTGCCTCAATTCGGTGGATTTACGTGAGAGGTATCAGGCTATTACTACTTTTGCTAGGGCCGGAGGTCCCGCAAGCTCACCACGCCCGCCTCGTCTGCCAAGCCCAAAAGCCGCTCAAGGGTGTTTATGTCTCCCACCTCCGCAGCATTATGCAGTGCCCTGCCAGAAGGCGGGATAGCGAGATATGGTAGAGTTCAATTCAATATTCTTCATTCGAGCGTGACTGGGTTGTCATACTGTTGATTGCCGCCAAAAATTGGATTTACAAATTTGACGTGGACACAAGCCGTTGTGAGCATTCAAATATTCTAATAAATTGTATTCAACAATTTCCGTCCTTCAACAGGATTCACTTCCAACACGTTTTCAGACAACGTTGCCAAAGATACTTACACGCTGATGGAGCCTTCCTCATCATCGTAACCTGACTCTGATGATTCCGACATCTTAAAAACTGCAAATCATCCAGCAACAACTATTGCTCCAGTTCAGGAACACCAAATATGCAGGCGTCTATCCCGGAATGAAGCAGGAAGAAATCTGCATTCTGTTCAATCATATGAACATTCATAAAACGTATGTGCATGTAATCCAACAAGCAGCGCACAATATGTACAGCAGTACGGCAGCATTGCGGTGATGAAAGGCTTTCGCTAAAGTTGCCCGTTGTTCACGGCGATCATTGCCATTACCATTTCTACTACAAAATGCTGTGCTCCTAGAAGCCTAAGCCTCAAGCGAACGAGTATGTTATAAGCAACGACATCAAACCAAGAGCAACGACATCAAAGCAGAAGGGAGGGAGGGTGCGTTTCGTATTGACCAACTAATACAGGATGAAGAAGATAACATCAGCACGCACTATCTATATCGGACACGGACAACGGGGCCGGGGCGGAACAACTGTTTAATTATCAAGGCCTTCCACTCAACCAACTCGGCGTACGCCAACGCGAGCCCACAATTCTATGGCAATAAGAAACTAGGGTTCTGCGGAAGTATAAACGGCGTTGGCGCATTTCCTAAAATGGTTGAGTATCAGTCGCCAGGGGAATTCAACAGAACGGATGTCGAAATTTCACCCAGTATGTGAGGGTTCAATCGTGTGTGATATTAAGCATCCCAGTGGTGAGGACGTGAGCAGCAGGGGCCCCGGCGAAGTGGTCATCACTAACATGACTATTCCCAGGTTGGCTCTAGTTTTAAGGGTCTTGAAGAGCACGGGCGCTTGTGCAGGTCACAGAGCCGCATGGCAAAGATTGTATGCCCTAAATGGTAAGCGATGGAAGGAGGCAAATGGATGGTTGCGAGAGTTCCTGTAGGCAAGAACCCTCGCAATCGCAGGTGTCTGCCCGCCGTGCGACTTAGAAACTGTCAGTGCCCTAAGAAGCACTCAACGGTCCAAGTTTTTGACGCCGATTGATTCATTGATTGATTGGGTTTTGCACTATCAAATCTTGTCGAATGAACCCAACTTGGATTGGATCCAGCATGATTCGAAACGGTGGTCCCTTCCACGATCAGCCCGATCCTAAGGACGTTGGTGGTGCAGCGTAAAGCCGCCGGAGCTGAGTTTTTCATTACTCGGGTGGATCTTTGTGCATAAACAAGGATATCCATACAAACGCAATCTTTGTCCTGACGAGCTTCATGAGCTTCTAAGGCCCGTACGAGTCAGGTGGAGCACCGGCCGCTACCATATTGTTCTTCACTCTCCTCGCCATCACCTCCACCACAACCACAACCACCACCCGGGGCTCCCATTCGAGCCTGGTCCATTGAGCCTGTTGGAGTGCGTGCGTTTGGTGCACCTCGGGGCCTTGGTTGTTGGGATTGCACAAAAGGGATATTCATTTGTGCCCATAGCCAGTGCGCTGGCCGGCTTAGACCGACTTGCCCTTTCTTTCCTTGATTTTTCTAGTGGCTGGGGTTTCGGTGTTTTTTCGGTCTCTTTATTCAGGCATGCCTCTCCGATCGACTGACTAGCTTAGCTTCACTTCACAGTCCTTTAAGTTTTTCTAAAACTAGCATCATCATTGCTAGGTACGTGGCTGATGTCGATGGGCCTCCGCTGCTGTGCTGCTCGCGCAGCTTCCTGCGGTGTAATCTGCGGACCTCTAGCGCCTTAGGGATTACACGTAATAATCTGTTTGCAAGATTATAAGTAGAGCAAGCAGCAACACCGGAAGCAGATCAGTTTCTCAGCTTCAAACCGTACAGTTTCAACATCGGCGTAAGTGGAGCCCGGGCTTATGCCATGTTCGCATCCACATCATAAATTAGCTCGATTACATACTGGGAAGCTACCTTGGTAATTCGTTCGGCCTAACATAGTAAATATGTCGTCTCTGGTCTCTTTGCTGCTCTTGATCCTTATATTACGCTGCGGAAGTTGCGGTTACTTAGATGGGAGAGCTAGTGGAAATAGGAAAACACTACCCAAAGGGCAATCAAGTGGTTTGGGCAGTCACGCTCTTAACCATGTCCTGCAAACCTGGAATGTGCGCACACTTCTCTCGACCACCTCTCAACAAACATGCATATGGCATCCGTCGAAAATCGCTAGCAATGGATATTGTCGCGTCAACGAGTATTTCATCTTGACCATGCGCGGTGCTCCCCCAAGTTCCAGTGCCAGGTGAGGTGCCGATCCACCTGTACCTGTAATGCTTAGCCCTAAAATTCAAGTTCGTGAAATGAACTTGTGTCTTATGTGTAATGAGGTAAAAGCCACGCTTGACGTCCAGTACTTGTGTGACCGTCAATTTCGGTGTCTTGCCAATCTTAAACAATAATCAAAAGAATAAGGTCTCGCAATGAAGATTTTTGGGAAGAATGACGCGGCTTACACACCGCGGGACCTTTATGATTTTTAACCGAGACGCGTAACGGACGTTAAAGTAATAGTACGTTGTTTTCACAAGTTATATTTAAACATGTTGCGATAATGGGATTTGTGCTTCTTCTTCCAGTTTTTAGGACATCGTTCAAGTATTTCCCCTTATGTGCATCCGTTCTATAATTATATAATTTCAGCAACGCTTAAACATGTTGTTGTTTACAAGCCTTACCGATCACAACCAAGTCCCCACCCGCCCGCCCGCCGTGCACGGTCTCCCACCATCCACGGCCCAGGATCCTTGCCTACACGTTATACAAGTCACATGTGTGCAGTTCTTACAGCTCGGAATCGGACTGCATTGCCAACCCATCCCACGCATGCACCTGGAATGGTGGGGCAAATGCAGGTGCCGGTGACAGCGGCCGCTGCCACTTGTCCATGAGTGTGATGTTCGACCCGGAGGTATGTCAGTACGACGGAATCTACGTAAACGCTTCAGATACCTCTCCCTTCTCCCATCCCTGCATGCAAACCTAATAATTTCCAACCCAGTCTTCAAGACCCGCTGCACGCGCTCCGTTCCCTCATCTGATGAAAGATGATGCAGAAGATGGCACTCCGCTTTGCTTTTCATGCAGGTGCTTCGAGGCCGCCTTTATTGTGAAGGGTCGCTGCTGGATGCAGCGACTCGGTGCGCACTGGTCGCCCCTGGCCCCACCGGCTGTGCATCAGCGTCGGCTTCCTTGGCTGCCTTGAGTGGCGCCAGCGGGGAAGTTCGTGCAGGCTGCATCTTCGCCAATGCCTCTCAGCTGGCGAACCTTACTAACGTGGCTCGGAGCTACCTGCGGCTCACATCGATGGTGTCTTACACCACCTCAGGTCCGTTGCGTGTATGTGTGTTGGGGTGGTGTGGTGGTGTGGTAGTGGTGTGGAGAGTGTATGTGATGCGCCCAAGGGAGATCTGCGGTGGGTACATGGAGGATTGGTGAGTCGGATCAAGGCTTCACGTGAGTGGTGAATGGTAACTGGGAGGGCGAGGAGGCCGAGTGCTTAGGAGCGTATTGGTTCCGCGTGTCTGGGTTTTGGCCCATCCCATCTTCCCAGGCATGAAGCACTGTATGGCCGGCTTCATAAGTGCTCTTTGGGTTCGGATTCCCGTCTTATCCTCCTTTCGACCCTTTCGACCCGGCCCTTACCCTTTGATATTCTGACACAGATTTAGAGGGCCCCGCGGAGGACGGCGATGGACTTTGTGTTGCCGGTTGGCTGTGGCAGCAGTCCACCCTGGAGGGCCTACAGCGCACAGCGGCCAATAACCCCAAGGTGTGGCTACGCCCTGTCCTGTGGGGTAGGCAGTGGGACTGCAGGGAGGGAGATCGGGTTTGGGGGATGCGCATCTGCTCTGCGCGAAGACTTGGACGGATCCGGCGCATCCGGGCGGTGATGACAGACAGACAGATAGGAAAAATGAATGACTTAACGAATAACGATCAGACAGAAAGACATATAGGCAATCACGGTCAGACGCTGCTCCGGCGCACTTCGTCTCCTACTTTCCGAAGTCCCTGATCCCGTGTGCCTGTATATATGTTCCCTGTTGTCCCTTTCCCGCCAATCTGCAGTACGGCCTGCTACAGCGTGATCTCCGGGGTTATTGCAATGGCACGGATTGGCTGGCCAAGGCATTAGCAGATGCTACAGCCACGTGTGCCGCCGCTAGCAGCAGCGCAAACAGCGCAGACTCCCTGCGGGATGCTTGCTTAGCCATTCAAGGCTGTAGCTGGGACGATGGTAGCGGCGCATGCGAGGCTGGGTACGGCATGCTAGTTGACGCCTTGTACGACATGAATGATGTAAGTCTGGGTCTTGGTTGTTAGGCTTTGGTTGATTTCGCACGTTCCTCTTTCTTTCGGCAAAAATAGCACCCACACCTAGAGAACAGCGGCGGCCCTGGCTTCCTTGTTTCGTTGTATTCATCATCGTCTTGGGCACTGGCTATTGCCCGTTCCTGCTATTCATTTCATATCTTACCCTTTCCTCCATTTCTGCGTTAAGCTCCTTTGATCTTGTGATCAACTTTTCATCAGCCTGCCCCCAAACGCCCACAGCCAGCATTATACTGCGGGGACTGCCCCGTCCCCGATCGTACATACAGCCACACGAATGTCATCGCACAGTATATATGTTCCTTGATGGCCCAACCCTTTCACAAATGTCACACATCCTTTCCACAGAAAATACACACACACACGCGCGTATACCGCGCACAGATAAGTCTTGCTGCCCTTGTTTGCGCTGCACCATCCACCGTGCCTTGCATGCGCGTGAACTAAATAATACTCTGGTTTTGTTCATTTGAAAATTAATTGTTGTTGTTGTTATCATCATCATCATCATTATCATCATCATCATCATATTTACTTTGAATTTACTACAAGCACCCACCCGGGCGATACCTCGCACGTACCCGCCCCAAGCAGGCCTGGATCAGGGCTTTGGCTGACATGGTTAACCGGTGCTTTGTCGCCTCATCTAGTTTCGCATGCAACACTGCAGCCACCACCATGGACGTGAACCCTACCCTTATGGCACAATTGGCGAATGTCCTGAACGAACCAAATTGGGCTATGCCAGAGTCAGGCAAAGGGCAAGAGAGCTCAGCGCCGCGGGCAGGCGGGGACGTCACGTCCTGGCTTTTCCTTCTGCTTAGCACCCTCACATCGGTGCTGCTGGGCCGAGGCGGAGGCGGAGGCGGACTGCACGGTGGCGGCGTGGACAGCAGCTGACGGGGACGGCCCCTGGGTCTTGGCCTGGCAGCAGCGCTGCCAGTGCTTGTTGCGGTGGTGGTATGGCTGAAGTGGGTTCGCCCGCTGCGGCGGTGCTGTCATTGCCGCGGTGGCGGTGATAGCGGCCCACTGGGGCTGCACTGGCATCATCGTCAAAGCCGCCAGCGATGTTGATGCTGGGCTGGCGCGCGGTGGCGGCGACGGCCGGAGCATTATTATCATTGCTGCCGGGGCTCAGGGGCATAAGCGAGATGAGGACCTGACGGAGGAAGCCCTATTTGCGGCGGCGGCAGGGACCGTCGGTGAATGGGGAAAATGTGACGCGGATGGCGCCGGCGGGTCTGGGGGCCACGGCGGATGCTGGAGACGTATTACGCGGCCTGGCCTTCCACACGTGTGGAACCTTACGACCTGGCGATACAGCAATCCCCTCGGGTGTGGCAGTAACGCGAGCGGTAAAGCATTGTACATAGGAGCTATCACGTGCCCAGCAAATTAAGGCACTGTATATGAAGGGACGCCTACTTCCTGTGTGGAACAGGAGGCATTGTCGAGCAGTGGTGGGATGGGAATGCGAAGACTGCTGGCATTTTGCTCAACCTGCTGGCTGAGTAGACCACTTTTGCAAGCCGCTGCATACGGGGCCCGTCTCTTAGTGAAAAGGAGGCATTTCGTTCCCGTGAGGGAAATGCTGTGCTGCTCGCCTTGGCAGGTGGTATAAAGTAAGTAGCTGCCAAGTTTGGAGGCATTTGTGACCAGCGGGAAAGGAGCTTGATCAAGCTATCTATCTATATTCTATGCGGCATGAAACCCCACGTATGCATGTTTTATAAGTAAGTTCTTGCCGACGTACTTTCTTATGTCTGTACTGGTAAGATGCATGGTTGGATGGGCCTACAGTGTATTTCATTCGTAGTTATAGGGTTGTCTCTTCCCTGCGCTTGTCAAGGTGAAGCATAATGATGGTAATGGTGATACTGCTGGTGGTGGTGATGGCTATGGCGCGTACGATATGTGGGGTGGTCGATATGTGGGGTGCAGGACAGGGGCAGGGTGCACACCGTCTCTTTGCCCCTTTACGCTTAGCATGGCCTTGATGCTTGTCTCTTGGCCCTTTCAACTTGGCCCTTTCTACGTCTTATGTCCCAATATCCACGCCCTTTACGAAGGGAGGCCTCGGGAGACAGACTCTCGGAAGACAGACAGAGTTGGACGAGGCCGGGGCTGGGAAGTAGTTTTGCAGCGGCTAGCTGGCAGTCGCAACAGTAAAAACCCTTTCGCACAACACCATTCCGCGTTTCTTCAATCCTCGCGTGAACCCAAACTCCTTCTTATCAGAATTTGTTTGTCGTGGAGGCGTCCGAACTGATTGAGTCCCTTGCACGCCGGTTTTGTTTTAGAAGCGGCATCCTGCTTTTTGGGCCCGGGTCGCCACCGCAACAGTTTAGCGAGGGAGCGAGGCGCCTTGCTGTGGCTTTTGGTGTGGCGCTCGTGCATACCGCCGGACAGCGCCGGGACTGCTTCCGATCGGATCTATGTTAGCCCTTAGCGTTACCCTAAACATGCATACCGTGAACGTTCGGATCTCGCCCCTAGTTCGACTAGCTCCAGTCCATTGTGGAGGGAAACGTTCCAACTTGGGATTGGCTTTTATGGTCTTCCTAGCTGGCAGGGCACATCACCCAAGTAGTTGCAATGGTGCGGCTTAACATATCCGTTAGCGCATGTAGGTACGGGTGATACGAATCCTGTAATTTGATTGAGGGCGGTGGATCTGCCCCGCTTGCGGATCGCAAACTTATCTGGCCTTCCTCGAACGGCTTGGCGACTAATCAGAAAACCCAAAATGTCAAATTAGCGTGGGGAATTGTAGGGCTGCCTTCACACGCCCTCGTACGTCATCCCTACTCTTTATCACAGCTTTAGATCAATCGTGTATCAGCTGCCATTCACGACCACCCAAAATAGACAAGTCGGTAAGGCGACATAGGGAACTCCGGAAGAGTGAAGATGGTCAGAAACGTACAGATCTTGCTCAATGAGGATAACTACTTCCTATCACCTCCCATGCGACAGCCGCCCATTGTACTAGTCATTAAGCCGTGCAAGAGGTGTGGCACATACGCATAAATCCCCATTCCGGATCTTATCTGAACGGGGATGGAATGCCCGAAGCATAGCGTCGATCGGTAGATGTTCGCACGTGATGCTTTTGATCCCCATCTACCGGCCACACGTCAGGTGTTATCACCTGCCTACGACGACCTTTGGCGGTGCCAAATGGTGCGATTGAGCAGCACGCACAAGAAGTCCGCACTGCATGACCAGAAGGAGGCGCCGTGTGGGCTAGCTAGGAGGCAAAAGCGTTTTGAGCATTATAGGAAGAACCATCGTGCATGCAGACATGCAGACATCTCACGAAGTCTAACCCTAAGCTGTACAGGGTCTGTGAAAACTACAAGCATGGGCTTGAGAAAAACAAGGACAAGTTGGACTAAGCCCGCACCTCCAGCGACACAAGTACTAAAATATAGGTCACATTTACATCATAAGCAACCATCCGTACAGTGTCCTGCACATGTGGACGATGCATGGATATTCTTCCATGGGACGTGTGTGTGTGTGTGTGTGTGTCGCATTACCATAATTAGGCATTTGACGATTAACAACCCACGCACCCGATGAAGCACCGTAGACTCATAATGGGATGCAAGAGAGATAAAGCCACGGCAGGGAAACGCCAGAGCCCACATGCCGATAGTGCCCATACCAGTGCAAATACGCGAGAGACGCGTAACTAAAGAGTGCGTGCTACAGGTCACTACGGTACCGTTGCCCCGGGTTCATGAAATAAAGACACGTCATACAACCGCGGACGTTCATGACTAAAATGCATTTCTGCCGTGCGTTCCTTGTGTACACGCATGTAGGTGCTGGCGGAGTGTAATAGTAGTAGTAGTAGTAGTACACAGTACGGTACACACAAGCACAATATATATAAGGTGCATAAAGCACCAGCTCAGTATCTCGAAAGGCCTTTTCGGCACTCAACTACTACCCGGTGCCCCTCATTGCGCCTCGCTTCCTTTCTATGTTGGCTCGTCACTGCAGCTCGATCAATTATCTATACCTACAACTATCGTAGCATGCAGGTATGCATGCAACGCAGCTCCATTCCTTGTTCCTGTGACTCCGCTGGATGCGCCCGCCACACATACGCATTGCTTCCATGTCCTGCTCCTGATGCTGCTACCTGCCTATTCTTCACCCCAGAGAGCCACGAAATGGGATAATTTCCCCTGCCTGGCTCTCAACGCCACAGCTTGCCTGTGGCACATTGATCCATCCACTCGTTCGAGCACTCCTCCTATCCATGCTGGCTGTGCGGCGTGCTAAAAGAATTGAAAGCCCCCTGCTGATGCTTCGCACAGTCTAGCAACATTTATTGTGTGCCGGGACATGCATGCCATCTGTTGCATTCCACGGCCAATCTATCTCACACCATTCTGTTTTCTATTGCTAACCCCAGCTTGTGATCCCTTTCAAAGCTGGCGGGAGGACGAGGCAGGGGCCCTAGATGCGCCGGCGTTGATCATGGTCTCCTCCAGGAGCGCTTCCTCCACTCTATAACGGCCGACTCGTCAAAGGGTGGTCTTCAACGCGGGTCCCATCGGGAAGGTGCCTCGCCACCAGGCTAATTCCGATCTGCAGTGATACCACGTTTCATCAGCTACACCGTTGTAGCTATTGTTGTTGGTGCGGGTGATCACATCTCGGAAAAAGCGCTGATCGGCCTTCAGGTACAGATCCGCAGCGGTGCTCTTGGTGCCATTTACGTCAATGACCTTAGCACACAATACATCGCACGGGGACAGGTTTATTGAGAAGCATAGGATAACGACATCTTGCGAGGGAATAGGGAATGGGGTACATACAAAAGAGAAGGCCCGTGTGTCGGGGATTTTCCTCTTTGTGATGATGGAAGGGGACGGCACGTGTGCACCACGACGTGATGCGTGAAGCCAAGATGTGCCAGTTACAACTTTAATGCCAAGCAAGCCAATGGAACAAATCACATGACAACACCAGGTATTCGGACCACATGCCATTATGCCATGCATCCAGCCAGCATGGTCAGGTCTGCGTATGTTTCATAGTGGTCATCTATAGTGAAGTGAAGGCAAAATGGCCAGGGCTACGCGGGCCACTGGCCACACGACATTTGAAGTCATGCTATGATAGATACGTGCAACCTAAACACGCACAGATATATATGCAGACTTATGGGTCGCGCGTTCCTGCTATTCGATTGGGTTAGGTTGTAACAACCTATAACTAAGATGCATGAAGAAGAACATGTATACATCTTAACCGCCCACTGCAACCTCTACAGCCGCCGTGATCTTTACAGCTTCCTTCTTACTTCCACTGCCCTCCCAAAGCCCACCTTATCAAGGGCCCAGCTCCCATCCGAGTGCGTGTTCTTGTAGCCCAGGTGCGACGTTGAGAAGCCATGTGGACGATGCACTAGCCAGATGTCGGGCGCCACCCGGAAGTGCAGCAGCTTCATAGCATGGCGAACGTTGGTTATTTTGTCGTGGTAGCGACCTCTGGGAATTAAAGTGGAGGGATGTGGACGGAATGCCTTGATTGCTGCAATGCCGTACATACGCTGAGGTGCATTACGTGTGTTAAGCGCACTATACATGTTGCGGTCGGCAGCTTGGCGAAATGCCAGCACTGTTTGACCCAGGAGCCATATGGTGCAGAGGCGTCTGCTGTGCGTATACACGTGGAATAATTTGCTGGAAACAACAGACAGTGCTAGATGCATGTTGGCACGCGGTTCCAGGGTTGGGACCTGGCAGGGATCGTCATCGTGTCTTGCCCCAGCCGATGCCCGTAAGACCCTTCGACCTTTTCGTTTAGTCGTGCAATATTCATTTCCGCTCGCACGACTTCCGGCGAACCCCGTTCGTGTGTGGCCTCATGTCCGTTTCATACCTGATACGTACATCGTACGGGGGCATCGCTCGCCTGCATGCGCAATAACGCCATGGGATCGCAGCCATTCAACGCATCGGCGGCAGTGGCAACCAGAAAAGGCAGGAGTTGCAAAAACATCAACGGACGGGCAACTGCGCTAAATAAGGTCACGTCACGCTATAAGCCACAGTTAACGCGGCGCGCCTTAGGATGCATAATACAAAGTGCAATATATAATACACAGATTATGAATTTCTGTATTCCGTATTGCGCGACGAAGACCAAATCCGCACGGCTTGTAGCGCCACGGTTAGGCAACTCGGTGCCAAAGGAAGGTTGAGAGAGAAGAAGTGGACTTACGGCCCACTAGAACCAACATGCGTGCCTAAACTTCCAGCAGCCCAACCCACCTGGGTCCCATAAACCACGGCTCGTATCCCTCTTGGAAGCCGCTGGGGTATTCCTCGTACGTGGCGAACCAGCGGTCGTAGTCAGTGGCGTTGTGCCCCACCGCGTAGCGGTCCGCCGCGAAGGGGTGGATGCGATGCCGCTCACGCCATAACGACCGCAACTGCGTGGTCTTTCCGTTCGGTGGTACTGCAAGGTAACAGAAAAGCAGAAGGGGAGCCGAGGGCGATGCAACGTGCGTAGGTGTCTTCATCCAGGGGAACTGAAACCATGCGCGGGAACATTGAACATCCTGCCTATAACCGCTAAAATAACATCTGCCCAAATGGCAAATTCGTAGTTCATCATCTAGTACGCAATTCATTATCACCTTTACGTTACACTTCTTAACCTGGACAGAACAGTACCTCCTCCGCACTCACACACTCCGGTTACAGTTATTAGCAAATCAATAGTTTCTACCTTGCGTCGAGACGGCCCCAGGCCCCACGGTGGGTCTCGTTCCTTCCACCCATCTGCTAAGGAGGAGGAACACACACATACACACACACACACATGCGCACTCACACATACATATATATGCCCATACTTATATTTGTCCAATTTGTTACCTGCAAGAGCCTCATCCACCGCGGCGTTCTTCTCTAAACGACTGACGTTCTTATGGATATCGAAGGTGGGCAGCACCCACGCGACGTGCTCCCAGTGCGACCTCCACACCAACTCCTCGGCTCTGTGAAGATTAGGGGGCCCCGTACGATGTCCGAATAAATTTATATAACAGCATGGTCGAAGGGCGACGGAGTGCAAATGCGCGGAAAACAATTTTACGGCGAAATCAAGCACAACTGTGGCCTTGGTTCGTGCTGGCAACAACAGAGACCTTGCTTCCACAATTGCCCTACCTGGTGCCATGCACGTCTATCTGGTGATGTCCACGTCGATCCCCTCCTATGGCCCTGTACTCTGGCCCGCGTTGCCTGTCTCGACCCACATGGGCGAGCCATGCACCATTCCATCCAAAGAACGCACCGGATCGCTTCTCGCTCCGCAATCCATAATAACCCACATCTTCAACAACGTATATCCAAAATGCCAGTCAAACTGTCCAAACCCCACACTCGCCCTTCTTCAAGAGAAAACCTCCCCCTGTGGAGCAGCCGAGGACGAACAAAACCAAACTAACCCAAATCATCAATTGCAATGCACCAGGGCAACATAGTTTCACGCACCGTGTCTGGTTACTGAGCACTCGTGCCGCCAGCCCTGCGCTTATGGACAGATCCACATCTACCATTGCGGCTAGAGGGCTATCAACTGCTAAGAAAGCCGCATTGCGGATCGCATTGATGGGCATGATGATGGCCATCTGCTCGTCCGCCACCAGCTCCGCCACAAGCAATAGCCGCAGATTGCAGGCGGCGGTGGCCTGCTGGGGGCTTTTCAACGACGACCCCGATGGCCCAAAAGCGACTGACCCAGATGACCAAGATGGGTTTTTAGCTGCCTCCATTCGCTTAAAGAGCTCCTTCAAGCGGTTTGTGGTGTTCGCAAGCAGCTGCACGTTGTTGGGGGAGAGCTGCGGCACGCCATGAAAGTCACGAGCTACGGGTTTTGTCTCGATGAGCGGTTGCCACACGGCCGCCGCAATGACGCCACCGGGGAAGCTGAGGCACTGGCTCTCGAGCATCTGCATGCATGCGGTGGGTGTTTTTCAAGTTAGTATCCCAAGTATGTATTAAGGGGTGTTAAGGGCAATACAGACGCGGTATCGCACAAAGGCAAGGCATAAGCTGGCAGAACCTCACTGAACGTAAAGCAGCCAAGCAGGAGCTACGTAGTTAATTGGAGGAAAAGCGAATGGCGGACAGATGGGTTGGCCTCTTGAGTAGGAGTAATTTCTGACGCCATTGGATATCCGATGATGCGTTTGATCGATACGCCTCAAGCCACCGTTTTGCAACAGCTGCGGACGCGCGCTGTGCACAACCGCCGTCCAGACGGCGGAATTTCGGTTTCCGCTTAGGGAAAATGTATTAGTTTGGGGTGCCACATGCAACCCGCCGTGCGCGATGCTAACATAAGAAAGTTACGACAAGACAAAAAAACGATGCGCCATGCCATTAACAGACGCGGGCTAGTAATAAAGGAGCCATCATATTCTCGAATGAACACGGCAACCAGAAGCCTACCTACCTGTAGTCTGCTCATATCTAAGGATGTGAACCCGGAGAGCGCAAACGTGCTAGTTTGCTTACTCCACCATACCCGATGTAGGAAGAAGCTGTGATGTACGCAGCAGGGTGCGTCCGAGGCATGTCACGTGAAAAGGAGGGCTCACCAGGGCTCACAGTGTGGCAATTTGGTAACCATGGCAGGATATATGGAATATGCTGCGTACTGACCTTTGGCTTGGATTAGCATTTACAAAATCAATGAAGGGTGCTGGGTTGGGCTTGAATTTTGAGTTAAAGCACGACATGAGCGCATCCGCGGAATCCTTCATCCCAGCTTCAGCGCTGGCGCGATCACCATGGTATTTATTCCGCTCATCCACAAAAACAGCTCGGACCGATATCCCTTCTAACAAAATGTGCACCATGGTAAGCGCAGCTGCAGTAACCAAAACACAGTTGTTGGTTCCCATAAATAATACATTTCCTGGCATTTTTTCAATTTACGTCTGACTTGGTAATAGGAACCTAATTATATATGCCAATCCACTCAACAGTCCAAGTTTAGTAATGAACGATAGATCGAGATGCAGAGATGCGCCTGAGGTTTTTATTTACACACAACATAAGATAATGAGTTGTTATTAAAATTCTCAATAACCTTTATGTGGCTGGCACACCGCAAACTTGAGCATCAAAATAATCGTACAAATCGGTTTACCATGCCACCCTGCCTGACCCAATACACCTGTAATTATGGTATTTAATATTCTGCTGGTGATATTTTGGGATTTTGAACTTATGGTTATGGTCGTTCCATTGACGGACCCAAAACCATCCAATCTTTTTGCATGTCGCTAGCGCGCTTTGATCACGATATTGTATGCATCAATGACATGATTAGTATAATTTATAGTTTTTATTATTTTTAATTATCTTTAATTAATATATCTCACCTGGGTGAGTGAATGAGCTTACTTTTGCACATTCATCACTCTTTATTTCGTCTCAGCAGTAGCAGCCGAGGAGCGAGAAGATAGAAAAGCCACAGGAGAATAAATTAAGAAACAATTTATATGTGTTACCTATCGGAAACATGATGATTCGACAAAATGCGTGGATTATGAGAGAAAAACGCAAGTCAGCGGGCGTAACGGAGGGCCACTAATCAGGATCTATTTTGGAGGAACACACGCAGATTGAACGGCGGAGGAACTTAACATAGTTTAAAATTAAGATCTGCCAATTGAGAACCGATATGTGGGCATAACGTGCATGCAGGCAGCGAAGTGACAGCAGGTAGATGGCACAAATAAAATAATAGTAGGTGTAAGAAGGAAAAAGTTTGAACCTCCTTAAGAGAAAGATGAAACATGGACCGACTCGATGTAGGCAGGTGCTGCATGTCGTGCTATCTAAAGCCTGCTGTTCGCAGAGATGCATCCTTCTGAAGCTTGCCAGGGCTTGCCCCATACATCCTAATTTGATTGGTTGCGTGCGCCCACGTGCTGCCGTGGCATCACGGTGGCCTTCGTTGCCCTTAAGTAATGTAACACAGCAGAGTGCAATATATACGTAGCGCGTGATGCCGGTGTATGTGCGAATTCCCTCATGACATCAAGGATCGATGGGGATGTGGCAGCGCCGAGCCACTTCCGAAAAGTGCATGCCCTATGGCATTGGTTGGGAGGGTACTGGGTGGGTAACCCATGGGTAGCAGCCCTACTGGGGTGGGCGGGTAACCGTATGCAGGGGTAATAACCCATCCGTAACCCTGCCTATTAGATAAGTGCTTCCGATGTATTGGGTGTTACACTGTGGACGACTCCGATGTCTATTTTTGCAAGCTTCTATAATTTTTCCCACTTTTATGAAAATTTTACTTTATTTGCATTGATGACATTTTCATTTGCAATAGTGACATTGGTGACTGGCGGCTGAGCGACATACAGGGGGCCACGCACACACTGCTGGGGATATACCAGGGGAATAGAATGGGAAAAAAGTAAAACGACTGGGGGCCAGGCGCTTTTCTTTCTAACAATTTCCCTAGGAAATCGCTTCCATTGATACACCACATGTTCGAAAATGCCTTGTCTCTGCAACTAACGACGGCGAAACTATGATGAGGTGAACAGAACGCGCTTTGTGAGGTGAACAAATACAGGCAAGATTCGTTTGCTTGTGTGGCTCTAGGCATCACTTGTTATGCATTTAGGTGAGATAGGTGAAACAGGCATGGAGATTTAGAGACATTTCAGTGGTAGACATCGTAGACGACTTGTCAGGCTCACTAGGTGGTGTGATGACATGCGAAGCGACTCATCACCCGCCGCGAAATGGAGGTGTTGTTAAACAACTTGTACTACCTGTCACGCCCAGCTGCCGTCCCGCTGACCCATAACATGTGACAGCTTCCCTTGGGTATAAATACGTACGTACGTTGCAGTACGTACGATAAAGGTGCTGGTGTTGGATTATTGTTGTACAGTACGAGTAGCACACTTTACGCCCTTACCTATTAAGATGAGGGCACGTCTAAGCAAGGCATTTTTATTTGCCTTGCAGCACGTACCTGCCATCATCTACATGCCCTGGACAGTTTGCCTTTAGTTAGGGTGTTCCGAGAAACAGATAAGCTCTCGTCGAGTAAGCTAGACTACTGATTCTATTTTTATAAACACCTACCCGAGACACACACACAGAGTTTCTTGAAGCCGTTGCTAATAATCCCAGAGACCATGTATAGAGTACTTGCTTGCGGCCGTGTAGGTGTACGCATGGGGCTGGCTGCTATGCTATGAAGCTGTATGAAGCTGTAGTAGTCGAAAAGGTCTCTCGAGATGCTGAGATGGTGCTTTATGCACCTTATATTGTGCTTGTGCGTGTGTGCCGTCCTGCGTACGACTACTAACTACAGTATGGCTGTATGGGGGGCACGGGCCCCTGCACTGAATTTATGTATCATCAGCTTATTTAGTTTGTATGACCGTTTGGGTTCTCAGTGCAATCCGTAATAACAGCGTCATCAATCAGATAAACGGGCTGCACGCAGAACGTCCATCGTACGGCAAAACTTGTTAATCCAGTTGGGTTGTTTCCAGATATATCTGTATGCGTTCCCAGTAGTATCAACATCATCATATATAAATAGCAGCAGATGCCAAGTACCACAGCACACGGCAGGCCAACGAAGCACTGCATGCATACAGATATGAACCAAATACTCCATATAAACGAATGAGCCGACGGCTAATACCCGATGGCCAACTAGCTACTCTCGGCCCGCCGACTACTAGGACGGACCTCTGTCGGTCACCACGCACGATGCAATCCGTCGCACTACTGGCTGGACGAGGGTCAGCGGGTGAAGACGCTTTTCTGCATGGCATCTATCTGTATCCGGAACATCCAGCAGAACACCGCTCAAGTGCGGGGGGTTGAGGGGCTTCACGTAAGCAGGTAAGCAAGGGAGGCAATGGATCCGGTTGGATCCAGCGTGTTTGGAGCCCATGCATGATTCCGCTGGCTGACGCTAGCTGCGGAGGCACGCGCAGCATACCCGATACCAGGCAATGGCAGAAGCGCTGGAACAAACCGCCCCGCTCTGTCTTGGTGGTGAGCCAACGGGGAGAGACGTGCATTGGTTTCTCACCCATCTATCTCATGATCATCACCGCTGTGAGAGAAACGCAGACGCCTGCAGTTAACGCCACCTGTGTCCATCCATCCATCCATCCATCCATCCATCCATCCATCCATCCATCCATCCATCCATCCATCCATCCATCCATCCATCCATCCATCCATCCATCCATCCATCCATCCATCCATCCATCCATCCATCCATCCATCCATCCATCCATCCATCCATCCATCCATCCATCCATCCATCCATCCATCCATCCATCCATCCATCCATCCATCCATCCATCCATCCATCCATCCATCCATCCATCCATCCATCCATCCATCCATCCATCCATCCATCCATCCATCCATCCATCCATCCATCCATCCATCCATCCATCCATCCATCCATCCATCCATCCATCCATCCATCCATCCATCCATCCATCCATCCATCCATCCATCTACCACAACCTTCATCTTTAGCTACGCCTGCGAAAACCCTCAAGACACTTTAAACGCAAATAATGAAACTGGCAACGCTTATCTCACCTCCAGGTTCATGCATGCGCACGGTCGTCTCATACCACATGCGAGCCGTCCGAGCTGGCAAGCACGCCATGAATTGGGCAGCCGAGCGTGCTGAGCTAACGAAGCGGGACGCCACGTACCCGAGTGGCTGCGTGCGTGGGGCCTGACGAATGAACCTGATCGGGCCGCAGCCGAGTTGTTACGAACTCGTTCGGCTTACACGGCCATTAACCTCGTGTCCTGCTATGTCGTAAAATACAATCAAACGCACGTACAACTAATAACAACAGATCCGGAACCACAACCGGAACTCCTTCACTTCAGGGGGGAAAGGAATGGGGAAAGGGATGCATGGCGCGTGCGGAAAAGGAATTGCTACAGACCGTGCATCAATCAAGCTATATATGTGAAAATAATATCCGACAAATAACCGATTCGTCAATCACCGGTAACAACATGGATTGGCTACAGGAATCCTATACAGCATGCCGTACAATGCGTACTGCACGCGTCTATTTTTCCGTACACACATACTTACCATCCTGCATCTTAAAACAATGGCATCAAAAACCATGTGCTTCTCGTTCATTTCCGTCCGCGGATGCGCCCAAATCGCCTCACCCGAAGGGCATTTGCGTACAACCCATACGATGCACGCCGTACAGTGACGACCTCGCACGCCGTCGTTCAAAGCTTAATAAGTGCGAATCCTTTTAACTTTAAATGACCATGAAAGATATGACTCCATCGCCGTGCGTAGAAATCACAAAACGCGGCAGCATGCTGCCACTTCTGCAGGGAAGGCCGCCGCCACTACTCACTATTGACGCTGATGATATCCATCATCATGTGTTTGTGCCCGGCTGGCTGGCGCGCGACACGGGCGGGGGGAGAGGGTTCATGGATTTTCCTGCTGCTTTCCCTCCCTTTCCCCCCTCCCTCCAACCCCCGGCCCTTTTTCCGGGACAGCCATGGCATGGATCGATAACCGCCGATGCGATCCAAAGCAACGAGATAGGATCACGCAGGGAACACCAGCAACAGCGGAAGTTGCCCCGCCCGCTGTGCCCGTGCGCACCCAGCAGCGGGCGACCATGGCATCTATGTACCGATGTGACCGTCTATCTTCTTTATGTTCATGTTCACACGTCGCCACGCACGCTCATCACGCAATAATCACGCCCAGCCACATACACACATTGCTTGAACGGACTCCATCCTTTCCCCGCCGTGCGCAGCAGTCCACGGATGTCATCATCTGATCAGTCACATGCATGTATGTGTATGTGTGCGTGTGTGTGTGTATCAAATTCAACGTAGGTATATATGAAATCTAGATGCCCTCGCAGTAGTGCTTGGGAGATCGCATGCATGTCTGTATGCAGCGAACTAGCGAAGGAGCGAACTAGCGAAGGAGCGAACTAGCGAAGGACTTACTTTCCGGACATTATATATTCGTTGCACGTGTGATATATGTATGAAGGATACATTCGACATCCATCCAAAGAGCCCGACGACACGTGTTCAAGTGGGCGTGTGTCAGTAGTACGTAGTGATACTGCACTCGAACCCGATCGCGCACCCGCCCTCTCATTTTGTAGATAGGACGACGCCGTAGATGACATGAAGATAGGGACCCCCCACCCACGCAATCCTCGCGCCCAGAGAAGCAAGCGGCTGATGAGCAAGCGGTACACACCACGAAATGCCCCCATGCCTCGAACAGCTAGCTTCCAAGCGCCACCCCTCATCACTCTGTTATTACGCCTCTTCCAAATATAATGTGTGAGCGCCAAGAATCCATCCGCAATGCATCCGCCGTGCTTTTGCGTGTTCATGCTGATCGAGTTCCGTCAGGCGGACAGCTATGCTGCCAGGCCGCTATGCTGCCAGGCCGCCAGGCTCGGTGAGTGTAATAAAATCTGAGTCAATAATCGGTCCGGTTTCAGACGCAGTCAGCTTCAGTAGTATGTTGCTGCTGCTCGTATAGATGATTCATCCATCCACCAGGGTCTGGTCCCCCCTTTTCTGGTCCCCAGATAGGCCCACTTGATGGCCCATGACGAGATATACAAGACCTGATAGATAGATATGTCCTCGCTGTTCGGCAGGCTGTGTATCATCAGTTCCCGTCTCATCATGGGCAGGCCATAGGCGGTAAGGCTCTGCCAGCTTTGATGAAAGTGAAAGAGCAGGTTGTGGCAGGATATGGCAGGCAATGTCCGCATCATATGTAAATGTGTCATGTGTCATGTGTCATGTGTGGAAAATTCTACCAGCCAAAGACTTCTACGCACTCTCGACCCCCGCGCCCCCTGCCTGCCTGCACAAGCAAGCAAGCAAGCGCAAGCAAACAAGGATTGCTAAGCAGTTTCCTTCGATTCCCTTTGACCTTATAATTACCCGCCGTACATACATACCTTTCCATTACCATGCGCATGATGAATGGAGTTTCCGGTGCACGGGCGGGCCCCAACGTTTTTCGATTCCCTACTCCGATCACATTTTCTACGTCCCACATACAACTAATCTACCCCCTACATTCGTACACTCGTACACTCGTACACACACAACATACACCTCCCCGTCGTCGACCACCTCCCTCCGGCTACCTCCTCTCGCACTCCAGACGCCCGACATGAATACATCACGTACCTCCTAAAGAGCTGCATGTACGTACCCCTGTTGCCTCCGACGAGCCACCTACCGCGCGCTCTCACACGCCTTAATTCTGAACAGGTGGACGCAGCAGCCCCCGACGTGCACCAGCAGTGAGATCAAAAACAATAATAACAGCAACGATGAATCGTGCTCATTACTCTAGCTGTCTACCGCTACCTAATTTATCTATTGTCGGCGACCCCGCGGTGCTCCTAAATAAATACAAACGACGATGTCAGCATAAGGCCCCGCGGTTGATAAGAACTACTTAAAGTGCGGTAGGATAACAAGCACCAACGAAATGGATGGGAGCAAAAACGGACGAAGGATTCCCTGCGGTTCCATGCGGACGAAAGCCGCTTCTCAGAAAGCGTATGCGCTCGTGCATGTGCGTGATGTGCACGCGCCTCTTATCTGAGAGTTCGCTCAGTGCAGTTACTTCTCTCTTAAGCCCGCACAGGCCCCCGAAGCGAAGGGAGAGTTCGTTAGCTCCGTTGGAGGCGACACAGAGGATGAGGTGTATGTGTGAGGACCCGCGGGGCAGTCAAGCAATTCCTTACGGAGAGTCCTCAAGAGGCCGTGATATGCATCGGCGCTCCGAAACCCTTAAATCCGTAAGCGTAATAAGCACACACACACACACATACACACATATAGATATACTCTCGTAAGACAGCTAGCACCGCGGCACGACGGGAATTGGAAAGACGCCACCCTTCAGCTGTTTAGCAGTACGTACGCAGGCATCCGAAACGTATGTGGTAGTGCCGACAGCTGTACGGAGGCGTCCTCCCGGATCCCCGCAAGCCGACCTTACCAATGTATCTCCGGGTACAATTCGTCCAGTAGTATCCGACATGAAAGCCACCAGGCAGTTATGGTAATAAGCATGACATGAAGGTTCCGGGTCTTTAATCACTGATCGTGCGTGGCGAGTCCCAACAGCCAGCAGGGCTTCCCGAACACAACGCGCTGTTAAAAGTTTTTACTGCAGCAGCAGCAGCAGCAGCAATTATAGCTCCTGCTACTGCCGCGATCACTACTGATGCCTCTACTGCCACTAATTCTACTCTCCATCTGCGGGCAGCAGCAGCATCCGCAGCAGCAGCAGCTGCTGCGGATGCTACCCCTGCACGCATGTGTACGTGATTGCTTGGGCGCGCGAATGACGACGAGGCACGTGTGACCCCCAACGTTCTAGTAATTGGTCGCAAACGCAGTTTGATGAAAGAATTTAAAGATCTCCTGAAGAATGAGAACTCCCCCGACTGCCCCTCAATGCGACATCGCCAGTGCACACTGCCACCAGCTGTCAATCGCTCGTCTCGGCTTGGACGTGTCTTAATTAGGCATCCCGTGATGAGACGGACCCAGATGACTTTTACGGACCCCGATAAGTGCCATTGGGGCCATATGGTGGCCTCATTGCCGTCATATCAGGCTGTCTGTGGCGGCAGTGCTGAATGTTTTAGTTGCCACAGTAGTACGGCGGGGCCGGCGGCGGGGCTTCATCGGATGGACATGACGGCGGGTATGGCGACGGCGCTGGCGAAGGTGACGATGGCGGCGGCGGCGAGGAGCCATACCAGAACGGCGGCGATGGCAGTGGATGAGAGCTGTACGGGGCAGGTGCTGGAAGCCGACGATATGTGCCGTACAAGGAGGGCGACACTGGAGGCGGTGGCGGCCGAGGAAAGTATTTTCCGTACATACACACTGGTGGATCGCAGCACCGATTTTTTGCCATGTGCTGCCGCGCCTTCAGAACATTTGGACCGTGTACGACCTCGGGAACGTCTGGCGACGCAGGTGAACCGATGGGATGGTCCGTGCGTTGGCCGTTACAGAGTTCCGTTGAAGTATGTTGGTTTAGCCCCCATCCTCGCTGTTGCGGCTGTCGTTGCCGCTGATACTCCTGGACACTACGCCGCCAACTCTTAACTGCAGCCACAGTTTGGTCCCATCGGTCCCTTCGCGGATGCTCGAGGGCCACCTTGCGCGCCTTCGAGCGTTAGAATCGGAACGTAGGCACACAGATCAGGGGAGGCACAAAACATGCTGATTTGCTGCAGTGATCTTTTCAGCCGCAAGTTAAGATCCAGAATTTTAACCCTGCGAGCGTGAAGCTGAAGGCACGGTTCCCGCACTCAATATGGCTAGAAAGGGAAATGGGATGACTTCGGTACGCCGTCATCAAGTACATGTCAACGTATTGTTTCTCCTTTGAATACTTGGTTCGGAGCAAGTGTAAATATGACAAATAAATAAAAGATAAATTTGAAAATTTTGGTAGCAAGCGAGAAGCTTCCCGTCGCGGCTGGCGAGAACTCGAATCATCCGCCCGCCCGCCAGCACAGGGGCCCCGGCAGGCAATACTCAAACGGCAGGAAGAAGTTCATGATCATAACATTTAAAATGGATGGGATGATGGTACGTCTCGCTGCCGGGCCCGCAGGAATCAGTTATGGTAAGTGAACCCGGCTGGGGCTGGGCGACGCGGGCAAGGTAGTTAGCCCGTTTGGCCCGATCCAAATAAACAGCGCATCCTATCTATTCTTTAAAGCTATTCCTATTAAAAAAAGCAATAAAATTTTATCTTCAATAAATTAAAAATTTTGTGTCAGTGCCTTACGCAACGTTTCAACGCGTTTCCGTGGAGGGCGGGAGCAAGCTTACGCAAATTGCGGAAGAGTGAATAAGAGCTCATAAAGATTAGTCATTATGTAGAATCTTAACGATAAGTCTAAGCATGTGAGGCTGGCCGCCATCTTTAAAGTCACTCGAGTCACCCGCCTGTCCCTGAAAAGTTCCTGAGTCCCAGGCAACATCGACTTCAATGACTTACTTGGTTAAGTGCCCTGGTTGTCGCAAAAATAGAGAGCAGCACCAGACACGAGGACCCCATCAATGGAGAGTCCAAGGGCATGAACAACTTTGAACATCGGGTCGTCGAACTCGTGTCATTGACTATAGTATGCTATGAAGTTCCAATACATCCTTTTTTATTATTCAGTTCTTCCAAACCTTAATTGTCGGAGGGTTAAAGGTGTGCCGCCACATTGATTGATTGTTACAAACTCGTTAGAGCTCGTAAGGCCCATACGAGCCAGGAGGCTCAAAGGACCGCGAAAATCGAAGAAAAACAAAACAGAAATGAAAAAGAAAAACATCAGTAAGAAAGAGAAAAGACCAAACGGATAATCAGCAAGGAGAAGTGCACGAAAACGTTAGGTTCTTCCCATCATAGAAAGCCGCGTTAGTCTGATGCCGTGTATAATGCGCGCAAGGCCTAATTGGTCCTCAATCGACATAATTTGAAGCATAGTAGCACCCTGCACAACCCCTAGCCTAGCAAAATTAGCACGCGCTTCCGCATAACCGACGCACTCCATCAGCACATGATATTCGTCTTCTACTGAGTTAGGGTGGTTGCACACACGACACCAGCGCTGCTCCCTAGGACGACCAGTAGGACGATTTGCCTCAAGCGCCCAAGCACCAAGCCGGAAACGAAGCAGGGAAGTGTACACAACCATCGGGATATAACTAGTAGTAGGCTGTGGTAGACCCATCCAATGGGTGTATCTACACATCTTCACTCCAGGCTTAGCTCCATCCGAAACAAACTCACGTGGTTGGACATGAAGGCGTGGGTTAACCCAGTCTTCATCAAAGCGTTCCTTCAACGTAAGCATCAGGGCTTCAATATTAATCTCCTTAGAAGCCAGAACATTCACACGGACTTCAAGCTCCCCGTCAACAGGAATGTCCGGCCAGTGTCCTAAGCATCTCAAACCACGCAAGACCAGGGAACCCCAGCTAGAACCCGTACAGTCAGACAACAGGGCCATACGAATTTCTTCACGAAAAACATTGTGAAAGATATTGTTTTTGGCCTTCACCAGTTTGTTCCAAAAACGGTAAACCAAGGTGGCCCAGTGAATATGCAACGGCTGTTGACCAAACTCCCGAAAAAGAAGTCTATTATCAGGAACCCTGCCAACCGAAGCAAGAGAACGAAGGAAAGTGCGCTGAATACCAACCATACGGTCTTCCATAGCACGATCAAAATAGCAGTACCTGCCTTGGATATCCCGCGGCCTGTCTAAAAGCTGCAAAAGGAAATGAGGACCCCAAACTTGAACCCCATAAGAAAGGATAGCACGAATTTGAGAATCAAAGCATTGAAGAGCAATCCGGGGAATGAAGAGCCCTTTCCTGCGCAACTTACTGATAACAGCATACATAGCACGTTGACCAGCATCAAAGAGTTCATCTGTGCAGGACTCAAAAGGTGAGTCAGGACCATAGTAGAGGCCCAAGTAACGTGCTCTATTGACCCACTTTATCTCTTGAAACAGGTACTGATTATCAACTATGCGCCTCAACCCTACCTTCAAAACCTGGGAAGCCAGTAAACGATGGTTCCGGTCAGGATGAAAATAGACAACTTCACATTTGTGAGTGTGAACAGACATACCAAAGGCAGTACACCACTCACCCAAGGTGGTGAGAACACACATAAGTCGACGATGGTTGTGGGCAAAGAGGTTAAGGTCATCTGCATAAAACATTGAGGGAACACGAACACCATCCACCACGGGGATTTCCTCCACACACATGCCTGACTGGTGATACCTGTCTTTGGCTTCCAGATAATCAGCAAATCCCTCTATAAAAAAACCAAACAAAGTAGGACTGAGAGGACAGCCTTGCTTAACCCCTTGCTTAGACTCAAACGGATCACTAGATTCCCCATTAACACGAACTCGAAATAACACCTTTTTGTAACACGATTGAAGCGCCTCAAGCATGTGACCATGAATACCTCGTTCCTGAAGACGCTTCCAAAGTAAATGACGTGGAACCCGATCGAAAGCTTTCTCAAAATCAACCTGGCAAACAAACAGAGGCCGGCTAGAACTGGGGCCAGTTCTGCACTTGTCTGTCAAATGACGTAAGGCAAGCAAATTATGGATAGTGCCAATATTGGTTCTGAACCCCCCTTGATAGGGGGAGCGGGCCTTGGCAACTTCACCCCAGCGACTAAGCCTCTGCTCCAAGATAAAAGCATAACATTTAGCTAGAGCACTCCCAACTGCTAACCCTCGATAGTTACCTTTATCTCTTGGATCACCCTTCTTAAAGAGAGGTGTGAAGTACGAAGTCTGGAACTGCACCGGGTAGTCCCCAGTGCTCCTGATATACTCCAACAATCTATGAATGTGAGGAACCAGTAAATTAACAGAACGACCCTCAATCTCTTTCTTAGCACCTTTATAGCACTCTGCTGGGATGCGGTCAGGCCCACAAGCTTTATTATTGCTCAAACAACGAATAGCAAAAGCAACCTCCCCCACACTAAAAGGCTCATTAAGCTGAGCTGCTGCCTCAACACGCTGCACACGCTGACCCATGCTAGCTTCCCATCCATTACCATCGTTCCTAGGTTGACCATTGATAAAGCTCAAGATAGCCTCTGCATCACTGTCTCTATACGCATTTTCCTCATTAAACAAACCTTCAAAATACCTCTGCCAGTCATTGACATCGGAAAGCAAACATTCGCTCCGCAAAGTAGAGTCCAGCAATTGCCAGAAGGAACGTGAGTTTCCCTTGCATTTCTTAAGAAGCTCCTCAACGTGCTTCATACGGTAGGCTTCTCGAGCTTCCCTCCTTAACCTCTGGTAACGTGTCCGTAAGTTAGAAAAAACAGATTTGGCCTCAGGATCATTAATGGTACCCAAAGCCCGCATCTGGTCCCTTTGGTTAAACATGGCTTCTCTGGCCGCAGCACACTCTGCAGTCCACCAAGGAGTATCTCTCTGCTCTCGAATGTGGTGGCGGTTCACATGATTTCTACCAAAGGCACGAGACATCAAACGAAAAAGCTCCTTGCCCAAGACATCAATGACTTGGGTGCTGTTAAGCTCCCCTCCTAGCTTATCCACCGTGTCAACAATATGATTCATGTTGGGAGGGCTCTCAGCGGCAAAGAATTGTGAGTACTTACGCCAGTGCCTATTCTGTTGGGGAACACCACCTGTGGTCATAACACGGACTTTAGGTCCTCTCATGACTGAAAGTGACAGGTGGACTGGGCAGTGGTCACTCAAAAGCTCTCCAATCTTCAAGCCTGTGCTTGAGATGGGTATATCCAAAACCTGAAGATTAGTAGCTCTCCAATAAATAGCAGGAGAGGCAGCAAAAAGATCAATCATGCTCCTCCCGACACTGTTTTTGTGCACAAAAGTAATTTCTCCCTCAGTATCACCATGAACACGGCCATTGAGAATAACAAGTTCTAAATCCCTACAGAGGTCAATAAAAGCCCTGCCAAAGCTGTTAGTGCTCTGATCCTTGCTACGCCTGTCAGGAATGCCTCTAAGGTGGTAAGAATCACCTACGGGAACTCCAATCAACATCTCAAGCTGTTCATCTGCCTGGGCATCCGGTAAATCCTGAAGTTGAGCAACTCGGGCATTGAAATCCCCCAAGATCAGTAATTCATCATGAGGTGATTTAAAACGCCGAATAAGGCCTCTAAGTTGCCCCATAATAAATTAGAACAGTGCAGAGACCTGAAGTACCAATACGACAGCGAAACCATATTTCTCCATCTGAAAAGTTGTAAATTATTGATTTGTTATCTGAAGCCGGTATTTTTTGCAATGTTTTGCAAGTGTGATCGGAACATGGAGCGGACTTTGATGCTGGATTCAGCGTTTTGGCAAACTGCAAACTACGACACGTTCCACAGTTTTTGTTTAACTGCATAGAAGCCCTCAGCGCGACAACGGAAAATCATTACGGATTTTGGTTTTAACCGTTCTCACTGGGTCGCATCGTGACTCGTTGCCTCGTTCAGATAGATGAAGTGTAATATTACAGCTCGCAAGATATCACCAGGCCGCCGATAGCATAGTTAATAGATCCTTCCTTCCTGTCTGTTAGCTCCCAGGTGCGAAAAGATGTCGCGAACTCCGTGCTTACTTTGGGCTGAAACGATGCATTCCAAAGCCCAACCGATTGCGATGGTTAGACACTCATTGGACGGGGCGCTGCGATATCTAGCGGTGGACCAGTGTAGACTGTTGGTATGGGGATAATGGATGGGGATGAATACGTTGTACAGAGAAGCAGGTTGCAGATGTCTTGATGCGAGGTGGCCAAGATGTGTATGTATGCAAACAGATCAAGATGGGTTATGAACCCAGTCAGGTCCTGTCAGGTTGGGGGGCCAGGGCGCGCTGCAGGGCGGTGCTATCCCGTCGTGAGCTTAATCCGTCCGTATTCCCCGGCCCCCCGCCCGGGGAAGAGAGGGGGAAGTTTACAAACAAGATAAATATCTCCCCGGCGTACACACGTGGGTCAGACAACCCTTGTGATAACGCCTGCACAACATTGTGGACCGTAGTTGGCCCAAGCGAACTGGTATTTTCAGTGGTGAGATCGCTACCGGTACTGCACCTCCATGACCAGATGAAAAGTGACATCTTACAGCCCTTGCGATATGCTGAGTGCCGTGTCGAGATAGGTCTTTCGGACAGTGATCCCGTGCATTCCCTACAGTTCCAAGTTCACAGTACTACAGGGTCGCTAGATATACCTTGGCCAATATGGATTAGAACGAATATTGAAACTGTGTGCAGGCGCCCGCATCTGCGAGCGCCCTCCGACCGTTTCCCAACATCTATGGATTAGGCTAGACCAACATAACCAAGGGACATAACTAGCGGTATGTGATGATTGCCATCCATTACAAAGATTTTACCTAGCAGAGGTAGACGTCTGGGAATGCTGGTTGTCCAGACGCAAACCCTCGCACTGTGACGTCTAATGTATTTGGTTAAATGGTGTTTTGACAACACAAAAAGTACTGTCTTCTTACTCCTGCCCAAGGAACTAGGCGTCATTTTGGTGTCCTTGAACTGGAACTGTCTTATGGAGCTCCGAAGCCCAAGGTTTCGCGAGTGGTTCACAAACTTTATGCACACGGATACCAAAAGAGAGCTTTGTATCTTTTTGCACGGAATCTCTATTATACGATTAATTGCCTATCTCCAGAACCTACGAACTGCTAATTTGCGGTCGTTGTAATATGATGTCCCTTCCGAGCGCCTTAACACAGCAGCGTAACAGCGCTGTCTTTAATGGAACACATGTATGTTTTCGTATTCCTGCATTGATAGAGCGCCTTCAAGCTTCATGTACAAGGCAATCTGCTTCTCCTAGCGCTGGGATGCACGCATCTCGGGGCGGCACCTGCTTACGCCCGCAACATCACACGCGTCACATAATGGTTAGGATGGCAGTACGCGACCTCCTAAGCCAAGCGGAGCAGTTTGTGGCCACCTTGGAAGTTGGCGATGCCAACGAAGACGTTGGTCTGGAGGAAACCTGGGACGCCAAGCACCAGGCACAGCTCCAAGAACAGATTCTGAAGCTGAAAGCCGAGGTGTGTTGCGTACTTTGACCTGGCCTTGGACCGGCCTCTGGGACTGGACATACAACCAGCGACGTGCGACAAAGTGTACGGCATGACACTCCCGCTCTGACATGCATCCCATTCATGCCCCTCCCCCGCGCACAACGAACACCATATCCGGCGGCTAAACGCAGGAGTCCCGGTTGTCCGTCGCCATTGACGCACTGTACGACAAATTCTTCAGAGGGCTGGAGGTACAGGTTCCGGACATTGCGGACGAGGAACAATGTACAACAGAGTCCCCGGCGGCGGCTACGATGACTGCGGCAGCAGAACAGCCGTCGGCTGCGCCGGCAGCGATGGCATCGAGGCCACTGGAGACGCTGCGTTACGAGACCATGACGGAAGCGCAGTTTAGCGCTTTGGGTCGGTCTCGGCCACCGGCGGCCGCGGCGCTGATGGTGGCGGCGGAAGCAGCCGCGGGGCTGGAGGCATGGCGCGCCTTCCAGTCACAAGTTAGCACGGATGGGGCAAAGGGGGCCGAGAGGTTCAGGGCTTGTTCGGAGAATTAGTCCGTGTGCAGAATTGGGGCTAGCCAGCCGACTGGCCAGGTCGAAATTCGCCAGTCAGCCCGGTTTGCTTTTGTGGAGCTGCAAACACCAGTGCAGTTCTCATGAACGATTTGCGACTGGAGACTGATGATGGTGCTGTCAGCGGCGTTAGCGACATGCTGCAGTATTGATATACCGGTCGTCAGGTGGTGTGGTCGTGCAGTTTGTCGTTACGACATCGTCGGGCCAGCAGCGGGGGAGCACATGCACCTGCAGGCACTGGCCCCCTCCTGGGTTCCTTAAGTCCCTAAAACCCTAGAAAAGCCTAAGATCTTAAAGCAAACCTAAAGTCCAAAAAAAACACTTTAAAAAACCTAAGACGAATTCACGGTCGGTACAAATGACCTCGATGTTGTTGTTGTTGCTGCCACCTTCCCAGGCTCGTACTCTCAAGATGCAGCGCAGTCGGGTGGCTAGGGAGGCTCAGGAGGTGGAGGCGGCGCTGCTGGCGGCGGAGCGGGCACAGGCACGGCATGCCGCCGCGGGTCGCGGTCTGGCGGTGCCGCTGGCTCCTGCGGGGAGCCCGGCGGCGGCGGGGGGGGCCCCGGCGGCGAGCCTAGGAGTGGGTCGCGGCCCCAGTCGGGATGTTCGGATCGTACTCGTGAGTGGCTTCGAGAGCTTTAATGTGGGGCTGTACAAGGAGGCGGCGGCGGCGCTTCGGCGGCAGATGCCGCACGTGAGACTGCAGGTACTGTACATGTGTGCCGTATGTGCGCACGTACGTCAAGGGGGGAAGGAAAGATGGTCTGTGTATGTATGTATGTGTGTGTTTGTGTCTACGATCGAGGCTCTATGGCGGAAGCGTTCTAGGAGGAAGTGATAGAGAGTGTGTGTGTGTGTGTGTGTGTGTGTCTCATGGTTGTGTTATGTGGGGTATGGTTAGGACGTAACGGGTGCAGAGCAGGTGATTGACACAGCAATAAAGAACGTTGAGAGGCAACGTTTGCGTACAGAATCAGAACAATTATGCAGACATGGCAATAACGAACGAAACATGGGATGCTGATGCGAGTACTGGTGCGTAATCGGTTTCTGCAGGCTTTCACGTTTTGCGTACTCCGCAGCTGACATGCTTAATGATAGAATAGTACCTGCTGGGCGGGGTGTGTGTGTGTTAGGGGCCGTGTCAGTTTCTCGTAAGGGACGCCACCTAACATCTCCCAACCAACTGTACTGCAAAAGCAGGCTGCGTAGTACGGTATCTCGCCCTGTCGTCTCCCCCCCAACAAAATTCCAGCAGCAGCCCAAAGAAGGTCGCCACACAACATCGACCATCCACAATTCCACATGGTCTCCCTCAACTGGTCCTGGAGCCATCCGACAGCTATATCAATTCACATCCCTCTATTCACTCAATCTAGAATCGAAAACCGATCTTCATCACAATCTTCAAAACCCACGAGTACACCTCCATCCCCTGAACCCCCCCCCCCACACACACACACCCCGCTTGCCAGGTGTTTAGCGACCGGGACATCGCCTCCGAAACCATGCGGCCCAGAGTGGAGGCCGCCCTGGAACGGGCCGATATGTTTTTCGGCTCGCTGCTGTTCGACTACGACCAGGTGGGAACTCGCGCAGTCGGTTCGGGGTTCGGTTCGGGGGTTTGTGGAGAGGCAACTGCCCCCTGGTGTCCATCTTGTACCCTTGCCCCTCACAACCAGCGTTCCCATGTTCGTCCTCCTTCCCCCTCACCCTCGTTCGCGCGCGCGGTCGCCGAGCTAGCCCGGGTTTGGTTGGTGGGTTGGTCGGATCAGAGCGCGTTGTTAGAATATATTACAGGGGGGGCGGGAGGAGCACGCGCATGTCAGTGACCGGCGGTCAGCTCAGTTTTTCTTTTTCTTTTTCCCGGGTGGTATTCCTTCGCCGCCAGCAGCCAGGCCCATAATATACTTCATGACGGTTTCGTTTGAGTTTTTTCTGCATTTCTTCGCCCCTTTGGCGGCAACCTAGTTTACGTTTTTGGGGTGTCCGCGTCGGCAGCAGCCTTGGACGGGCGAGGACAACAGTCAGCCAACCTTGACGGTTAGTCCTTGCTGCGTCAGCGATCACCACCACCAGCGTTTCGATGTTCGTCTTCCCCCTCACCCTCCCGTTCCCATCCCCTTCCCCTTTTTCTCGTTCCACCCCTTCTTCCCCGTCCCCTCTGTTTTCCCGGCCCCCGTCCGACTGCCCCTCCTCAGGGTACGCTTCTTTGTTTCGTAGGGGTTTCACCGCATTCGTCCATCGTTGCCTTTGCGCAATGAAGTCCCCATTCGCTTACACAGCTGAGGTTGCGCCTAAGGGCTCCCAACTCCCCCGCATTTGTGTGACAGCTCACCTGCCGCGTGGCCCTCCTTCCAGGTGGAATGGCTGAGAGCCCGAGTACAGCGGGTACCCGTGCGCATGATCTTCGAATCCGCGCTGGAGCTCATGTCATGCAACAAGGTACGGCAATTTGTACGGCAGCAGTGCAGAGCCACCATTCGGGATATGCACGTATGTATTTGCGGCAGCGTATAGTGACCACGAGGTCCAGGTATTCTTCTCTCACCCTTTTTCTCTCCCGCGCAGGTGGGCTCTTTCCAGATGGGCGGCGGCAATGGGGCAGATGCTCCAGGGAAGGCCCCCGGCCCGCCCGCCGCGATTAAGAAGGTGCTATCGATGTTTGGAAGCGGACGAGAGGAAGACAAAATGGTGGGTTGCGAGGTGGCAGGGTGGCAGGGTGGCAGGGTGGAGTGGGTGGTGGGGTAAGGAAATCAACGGACCCACGGGTCACAGGGGGCCCAATGGTGGCGGCAATAAGCAAGAGGATTAGGGAGTCCAGGGGCGTTTCGGTCCTCAGCTTCCTTGCTGAGGACCGAAACGCCCGTATCCCAACGGAACATGCGCGTCCAACCCCACTAACCATACTCACACATCCTGGCCCCTTCCCCCCCCCCCCCCACACACACACCATACACACCCCAACACCTCATCCGTACGCTGCATCTAGGTGGGATATCTTTCCTTCCTGAAGGTGGGCCCCAAGCTGCTCAAGTGGGTCCCTGGACAGAAGGCGGCAGACCTGCGCACCTGGCTGACCGCGTACGCATACTGGAACCAGGTGGGCGGCGGATTGGGCCGGGGTGGGGAGGGGGTGGGGGCTGGGGGGGTAGGGCAGATGGGGGTTTCGTGTCGTGTTGGAAGAGGCACGATGGTCAAAATATTCAAACGATGCGTGTATTTATTATTTATTACTGGTTTTAGCTATACAGTGTTAGTAGCCTACTACTTATTTGTTTATGCGTGTATGTCTGTATGTGCACGAATGTTGAGGTTTGAGGAATCCCCGGCTCCCGGCTCCCGGCTCCCGGCTCCCGGCTCCCGGCTCCCGGCTCCCGGCTCCCGGCTCCCGGCTCCCGGCTCCTCGTTTAGTATTTGAACGCTGCGCTGCTACTTGCACGCACACGCACATACACACATGACTTCAAACACTCATATGCACACAACACAAGACGTACAATTCATGCATTAACCGCCCTTTTGGACGCACTGACATTGACTCACTGCGTGCATGGTTGCGGTTGCAGTTGTGGTTGCGGTTGTGACTATTGTTGTGGGCGCCCCTCACATCCCTCCTCCTTTCCCCCCATGTTTCCCTAACCCCCGGGGTTTTCGCTCCAGGGAGGCAACTCCAACGTGTTGGCCATGTTCGCTTTCCTGGTAGAGACCTTGTTCGAACAGACCGGTGAGTGGGCGCAAGGGGGGGGGCTCGAGGGGGTGAGATGGGCAGTGGAGCGGCAACTGATGAAACGTCGGACGGAGGGAGTGGGCGGGAGGAGACAAACAGAAGATAAGAATTGAGGGGAGAGGAGGGGAGAGAGAAGGGGAGAGAGAAAGGTGCAAATACACACCAAGTTATGACAGGCTTTAGTAAAGGCATCATACGTGTCATCATACGTATAAGTCAAAATGTAAACTTAAATGTTCCCCGGCGCACGCCGCCTCAGGATACGTGCCTCCACCAGTGGTGGAGACCCCGCCCCTGGGTTGTCTGCATCCCCTGCACGGCGGCTACTTCTCCTCGCCAACCGATTACATGCGCTGGTACGAGAAATCAGGGCCGCTACGGGGCACTGGCGCCCCGGTGGTTGCCGTACTTCTGTACCGCAAGCACGTGATTACGGAGCAGCCGTACATCGGACAGTTAATATCCCAGCTGGAGGCGGAGGGATTGGTACCGGTGCCGGTGTTCATCAATGGCGTGGAAGCCCACACCGTGGTGGGTCCATGTGGCGCTGGGGGCGGGGTGGTGGGGGCCCGGGGGGACGGCGAACGAAATCACAAAGTGCGTTGGATAACCGTTCGTGGTTGGATAACCGTTCGTGGTTGGATAACCGTTCGTGGTTGGATAACCGTCAACGTCGCCATCCCCGTCCCGTCGGCCACGGACCAGAATATGCTCCGCCTTTCTCGCCAGGGTACGGCGTACCTTTTCCGATACCCTCCAGCTTCGTGGGAGAGCTGTTTTATCTTAGGGCTTATCCGAAGAAGGGGGATGGTTTCGGAGGCATGCCGTGTCTTTGGGGCCGTCCAGGCATTATCCTGTTCCTTGTGCACTCGAGATGATGCCTCCGCTGCTCTCCTCATCCCTGATCATCGTTCGTCCACAAACCTCCGATATGCCGACGACAATGCCGTACTGTACTGCCGTGTAGGTTCGCGACCTGCTTACCAGCGAGCACGAACAGGTAAATGGATCAGGCTCCCTAGGGCCGCAGCCGTACGTCTCAAAGAAGGGCTATCAACCGGGGTCAGGGAAGCTTCGAGATGCTAGGGAGGGCTTGCGATCTACAGGGTCTGGGGTTCGCGTGCTGTTGTCGTACTCGCAGTACTGTGCATTGCGCGTAAAATACTACTGTTGAATGAGAGAGTTGTAGTTTCGGAAGGCGCTCCAGGCACCGCCTGTCGGAAGCATAGTACGGTCTGCCGTACTGGTCCAGTATTTGACTGGTATTGTGACCAATATTCGGGTTTGTGGATTTGAGGCTGGGGGCTCAGAGAAGTCATTGGGGGATCACCGCGGCGCTGTTGGAGGGAACATAAAATGTAAAACCGGAAATGGGGGTTAAAATGGGGTCTCGATGTACTAGAGACCCATGGGTCGTGCGCATGCGTCCGCTTGTTGTGATGCGCCTGTCTCACCTGCCTGTCCGCCCGTCGGTCGGTCTGCAGTCGCTGTTATCTCGGGGCCTAACTGGCAGCATAAGCCCCACGCTCAAGCGCGACGCGGTCAAGGTGGGTAGGGCATCACGGGGGAGGTGCGGGGGGGGGGGAAATGGTGTTGGGTTCCTTTGGTGGATTTTACGTATGCGTGTGTGTGTGTGTGTGTGTGTGTGTGTGTGTGTGTGTCGACGCCGCTAGAAAACGGATATTGTGTATGCAACATACGTATGGGGCTTAACGTACTGGTAAGCTTGTTAACATGCCTGGAAATGTTATATATATATATATATGTGTGTGTGTGTGTGTGTGTGTGTGTGTGTTTTCGTCCATAATTCATACGGCAGGTGGATGCTGTGGTGAGCACCATCGGCTTTCCGTTGGTGGGCGGCCCAGCTGGGACGATGGAGGGCAGCAGACAGGCGGATTTGGCCAAGGTGAGGGGGTTTGGCCGAGGGGGTATATGGGGCAGTGCAGGATGCTGGGCAGCAGTGGGGGTGGCTAGCAGTGAGGGGTGGGCAGTCGGGGGTGGGGGGGCTCGGGCTCGGGAGGGCCGGGGACGGGATTTTGCAAATATCGAGGGTGTGCCTCAACTGCTCAGCTGCTATCAGCGCCACTATGGCCTGTGTCGACAGATGTCAAACAGCTTTCCAGCAAGGTCAAAGAGGTCTAGGTTCACCACCCGGGGTTTCGTCGCATTGGCACTTCCGGAAAGTACGAATGTGACGAAACCCCGGGTGAACCGAGTAAATAATGTACGGGAATGTACGATGATACACCTCAAACCTCGCACTTCCCGAACCATCAAGACCCATTTTCCCCACCCTCGTAAGGCAATCCTCACCGTCAAGGATGTGCCGTACATCGTGGCGGCGCCGTTGCTTATTCAGGACATGGACAGCTGGAGTCGCGACGGCGTTGCGGGTATGTATGGCGTGTCTTGTGGTTGGCTGGCTGGTCGGTTTGTTGATGGTTGCGGACTAACCGACTTGTCTAGGATTAGTTACGATGCCTGTTGAGCGTCACCGTCTTCACCGTTGCGGAGATTCCTTCTCCGGCATTTTTATAGCTCAGCCATATTGCAAACGTACACATGCCGTACCTTCCGTACTCCCTGTACTGCTTCCTGTACTGTTGCCTTCATAAACCGGTAACCAGGATTGGGCACACTCGCATCTCTTGACTTCGTCCCCTGCCACCGTGCCACATCGTGTCCTCCGGTTCCGTTAAGACCCCGAGGGTGCCACAACCTTAAAATTTATCTTTTTTTAAGTATTTTACAAGGTCTGGCCCCTTCTCCTCGATGTGGTTCCTTGTGACCCATGGGTCCGTGATATATATATCTCATCCCCACACACACACCATGGGTCCCAACACACTCGGGCGACGTGCTCCACACACACACACACGCACCCGCCACGACACACACACTCTCAACACACACACACACTCTCTCTCTGGGTAACCTTCAGGCCTCCAGTCGGTAGTTCTGTACTCCCTCCCCGAGCTGGACGGGGCGATTGACACGGTGCCGCTCGGGGGCCTGGTGGGCGATAACATCTACCTGGTGGGTATTGAAAGGGGGAATGGGTATTGACCTTTCTCCCTCCTTGTCGGGAGGGAAGAAGGATTGGCTTCTGGGGCGCGTGTGGAATGGGGTGGGTTAAGGATCCGGGTGGGGAAATCGGAAAAAGGGAAGAGGGGGGGAGAGGGGGGGAAAGAGGGTAGCTGTTGTCGGGGGAAGAGGAGTCGCTCCAGGGGGGACAGGGACAAGACTGGCGTCATTCTAGGG